>ML860849.1:3378-24537 GCA_009831015.1 Picea engelmannii
CCTATGCATAACTTATACTCAATCCTTAACCACCTCTACACTCAAGCCTTGAGTGCACTATGCATATACCTTTTGTACAACCCTTACACCCTTACATATTGGTGCTCTATCCTTGAAAACACTTTCAATCCTAATCCCTTAGGCCTTAGTTGTCCCCATACCCCTATACATATTTATTCATAAAGATGTTTGGTCTATAATAAATTCTCTATCCATTGCATTAAGAGAGCACACGTTATTTTGTGAATTGATTGAGCTATAGCTATTGGTCATTTATGCTCAAGAGAAATGCACATGCGTTCCTATAACACACATGATCTTTAGTGCGCATGTGTTCTAGGAATGCACGTGCATTCCCACTACGCATTTTTTGATGCCAAGCAAACTCTATCACCTCATATCTTTCAAGGCCGACAAACAATCCACAACATATTCAGACAAAAATAGCACGCACAGACATATTTTTCTTATTTTAGTATTCTTGTTTGATTCATTGAGAGTTTTGTGCTATTGCCAGACCATTGTAAGAAAATTTGGAAGACAAAATTTTCAAGTGAAATTGGAATTGTTATTTGTATCTTCTTGTGTATTCTTGGAATTAGAAGACAAATTTGTCCAAGTGTAATTGGAATTGTTGTTTGTATATTCTTGTGTCTACTTGGAATTGGAAGACAAGGTTGTCCAAGTGCAATTGGAATTGTTGTTTGTATCTTCTTGTGTCTTCTTGGAATTGGAAGACAAATTTGTCCAAGGGAAGTTGAAATTGGAATTGGAATTATTAGATGTGTCTTCTTTTGTAATACAAGAGACACATCATTTATCCTAGGAAACCCTCATGGGGGAGAGAACCCAACAAAAAATTCCTTAATTTAGATAGCCAATACACTGCCAATACAATAAACCAAACACTAGAGAATATCCTCTCCCAAGTAATGCACCTCTCTCTCTTCCTTCTTCTCTAATTGCAGCTACCAAACTTGCACTCTAGATGATCGAATGAGTGAGTGAAAAAATGAGTGGATGGCTTCCTTTATTTATACAAACTGGCAGGCACTGAAAGGAGGTGTCTCTTCACTGGTAGGGCCGACTTGTCTTTCTGAGTGGTTATAACCACTTTAATTTTCCTAGGGGCCAACTTCTCAATTTGCATATTACAATTAGGGTTTGACCAATCCAAAAAAGGGGATTTGGTCATTTACAATACCCGACATGATCAATCCACAAAAGGGGATTGATCTAATGAATAATACATCAATAATAAATAAAATACTCTTTGCAGTTACAATATTTCAACACTCCCCCTTAACAAGAAGGGTATTGTACAACATCATCAGGAGAGAGAGAGGGAAACATCATCAACAACATTTGGAACACTGATTGGCATATCTATAAATAATCGAAAGTTTTTCTCATCATAAATATCATCAACAACAAAACATAAAGGCTAGAGAATCATCAACATTAGCACTAGGCTAAGAGCCTTCAACATGAGGCTGGCATCACAACATGAAGCTGGATACACAATATCATCAACATGAAGCTGACATCACAACAAGAGGCTGGTAACACAACATCATCAACATGAAGCTTGAATCAAAACACTAGGCTGGAAACACATCATCATCATAAAGCTCACATCATAGTGCGAGGCTGGAAACACATCATCAACATGAAGCTAGCATCACAACGCGAGGCTAGAAACACATGAACAACACAAAGTTTGCATCACAGCACGAGGCTGGCACATCATCATCAACATGAAGTTGGAATCACAGCACGAGGCTGCCACATCATCATCAACATGAAGCTGGCATCACAACAAAATGATGGCAACACATCACTACTCCCCCTTTCGAGGAAGGTCCTTTTGGACTATACCAATCTTATCTCAAAAGTGCTCAAACTTTACATGAGATAGAGGCTTGGTCAACACATCAACAACTTGTTCATCTGTGGTAACATATTGGAGATTTATATCTCCTCTCTGCACCATATCACAAATGTAATGATATCATATTTCTATGTGTTTTGACTTTTCATGGAACACAGGGTTCTATGTCATCTTTATGCAACTCTGGTTATCACATAGGATCATGGTTTCTTCCATATCTAGATCAAATAGACCTATCAAAAACTTCCAAATCCATATGGATTCAAAACTAGCAGAACATGCATCAATGTATACTTCTTCTGCCATGCTGAGAGAAATGCTTGATTGCTTCCTACTCTTCCATGAGATCATGGATGACCCTAGACCGAAACAACATCCTGAAGTTCTCTTTCTATCAGAGAAACTTCCAGCCCAATATGAATCGGTATAACCACTCAGTTTGAAGTCATGATATCCATCATAACTGAGGCCACAATCTAATGTACCCTTAAGGTACCTCATCACATGTTTTGCAGCAACCAAGTGAACACGTCTGGGCTCTACCAGAAATTGACTCAAGGTGTTCACAACAAAACATATATTTGGCCTGGTGTTCATCAAATACATCAATGATCCAATGATTTGTCTGTACAACATAGCATTAATCAATTCTGATGAAATGTCAACCAGGAGCTTCAACTTTGTTTCCATGGGTGTATTCATGGACTCACACTCCAACATATCAAATCTCTTCAGTATTTCAACTGCATACTCCCCTTGGTTAAGGAAGATCCTCTCTGGGCTCTTCCGGACCTCAAGACCTAAGAAATAGTGCATTAGGCCAAGGTATTTCATCTCAAATTATACAATGAGATTCTTCTTACATTCAATGATGAGATTTTCTTCTCCAGTTAAGAATAAGTCATCCACATACAACAAAAATATAACAGGCTCATAATTCATAACCTTGAAGTAAAGGTTAGAATCAACTTTACTCTTGGTAAAGTTCAAGCTCATCAAAAAACTGGCAGTCCTTCCATACCAAGCTCTAGGAGCTTGCTTCAATCCGTACAGAGCCTTCTTCAACTTGCAGACATGAGTCTTCCTGTATTCAACTTCAAATCCTTGAAGTTGTTCTATATACACTTATTCTTCAATGACACCATTCAAGAAGACAATTTTCACGTCCATCTGGTGTAACTTCCACTTCATCTTAGCTGCAAGGGCTATGATGGTTCTGATTGAAGTGTATCTAGCTATAGGAGAAAACATCTCTTCATAATCAATGCCTTCCTTTTGATAAAATCCACGAGCAACAAACCTTTCTTTGTATTTCTCAATACTTCCATCAACAACATGTTTTATTTTGAAAATCCATTTGGAAGATACCACAACCTTGCTCTTCGGTCTGGGAACTACTTCCCATACATCATTCTTTATGATGGATTTGTATTCTTCTGTCATGGCATCTTCCCATTCTTTATTCTGAATGGCTTCTTCAAATAAGGTAGGCTCCTTCTCTAAGAGATCACACATCAAATCCATATAACTAGAGAATGGTTTTGTTTTCTTCACTTGTCTCATGGTTCAGTTGGGGACACCATACTTCTCTCCGTATTGAATAAGTTCCCTTACCCATGATGGATTTCTCTTGTGGGAGATCGACATCTGGGGAATTTATTGAGATTCTATTATGTCATGGTCTTCTAGAATATCCTCATCAGGGGAAGCTATGACTTCCCTCACTGGTTCTGCAACTATGGGAGCTACAGGTTCCTCTTCATATACTTCTTCAAGATGGCATCTTCTTGATTTCTTGAGTGTTTCATATTCATCAAAGGTTACATCCCTGTTGATCTCAATATGATGGTAACCTGGTATATAAAATATGAAGGCCTTGGAGACCTCATAGTATCCAACAAATATTCCCTTCTTTCCTGAAGGGTCCATCTTGGTTCTCTTTTCTTTTGGAATATGTACAAATACTAGGCAGCCAAATATTTTGAGATGGCTTACTTCTGGCTTCTTTCTGGAGAACATATCTTTAGGGGTATTGAACCCAAGTGCACTATGGGACAATCTGTTTTGTACATATATTGTTGTTTTTTCTGCTTATGCCCATAAGTACATTGGAAGATCTTGATCATGGATCATGGCCTTCACTGCTTCCATATTGTAGTTCTGTTCTTTCTTTCTGCTACACCATTTTATTGAGGATTGTAGGGAGTGGTGAGCTCCCTCTTGATCTCAACATCTTTGCAAAAGTTTGAAAACTCTTTTGAGGTGTATTCTCCTCCATTATCTAACCTGAGTATCTTGATATTTATTTCAGAAAGATTGTCTATCAAGGCTTTGAATGATCTGAAAATAGGGGGCTGACTTGTTATACTATGCAAGCACCCTCTATTTTATTAAAATAAAACTTTTCAGGACCTTTCTCAATGTCTTAGTTATGCAAGATAAATTATGTGCCAAGTTTATGCATCTTCTTTTAAATGTTTATGTGTGAGGTCTTTGTAAGATTAAATATGTTGTTTTCATAAATACAACAACAAAAATAAATTGCAGCAAATAATAACCAACAAACACTCACAATAAGAACAACATGATAAAGGAGTTCACCCCCAATTGGGCTACATCTCCTTGAGCCTCCTTCAATGGACTTGGCTCTTTGGGATTAGTTTGTCAAAGATTCTTTTACAAGCTGATGCTCAACTCCAATGGATTAACTGACTGTACCATTGGGTTCAGAATACATAAAAACCCAAAAAATGACTAATAGAACTCTGAAAACGGATCATGGCTCATCTGGGCATGACCTCTTCTACATGTGGCCTTGAGCCTCCCTGATATTCCTTGTGGAAAAAACACCTATAAAAGTCCTCAAATGGATTTGAAACCTATCCCAATGTGTTCAGAGCATAATAATTAGCCAAAAATGACTATTCAATCACATAAAATATACTTGGGCTCATCTAAGCATGGCCTCAATCAATGAGGGATTCAAGCTCCCTAGAGCTCTATGAAACTTCAATGGTGAAAAACCTACTAAAGAAGTCTTCAAATTCCCTTGAAAACCATGCCAATGGATTTAGAACTTCCAAAAACGCCTAGCTGGGCTTTTTCGGCACCTCATTTGGCCAAAAAATGAAGAAGAAAGGCTTCCTGGAAGTTTCCCCTTCAAACTTGCTATCTCTAGTTTGCCAAAATGCACCTCTGTACATCCAACCTAGCTCACGTGCTCAATCTTGTGCTAAAACCTTGCACCGGGCGCCACCGCAAAATGGTGCGAACTATAGGACGGTTAGGGTGCGCCTAGCCCCTAACCACCAAGCCCTGGACATATGGGTCATATGAATAGGCACCCAAAACCGAGGGCTAACCATTTAAAAATGTGCACGCTCCATTGGGTGGTCACATGGAAGGTTTTAAAATTCAGGGGCTGGGGCTAAGCCCCAGCCCCGACCACACGCCCATATGAAACATAATATAACTTAAATAATTTTAAAACTATATAGTGTTAAGAAACACTATGGTGGCGCATTGGTTGGTGGCCTTTTCCAAAGCTTTGCATCCGTGGAAGAGGTCTCGGGTTCGAGCCCCACGGACTCCATAAATTTTTTAAATACCTTAACCTATAATAGGGTGCCACATGGCAGCCCATGCCTGGGCCACGTGGCACCATACCATTTGCCAAAATGATGCCACGTGTCACAGCAGGATTCGTCCACATATGCCAATCAATGATTGCCACATCATCAACTGCCACCTTACCGTACAAACATGCCACATCATCATATGACCCTACCATGTCAGCATCCGTACGGACTGTACAGTCAACATTTTTTTTTTGCCTGTTTGGCAAATCAAACAGATTGCGATATCTCACTCATTTGATGTCTGTTTGAACCCAAATGAGTTGCATTGGGTTCGTGACAACGAGGGCTACACACCCATTTGTTTTGAGGCAATTCTGAGAACTTTGATTTTTGAGCAAAATTTTGACCCCTGGTCCAGATTCTGATCACACCTTCCCACTGAAAGGATTTTGGACCCACAAAAGCTTATTATTATCTACCTGAGCTTCAATACTCTTCTGCTTCCAAGTTCTATCAACTGATTCTACTTGAAAAGTCTTTTTGACAATCACCTGGATACCTTGACATGCCTTGCACTGCGACTGGCTATGTCCCTCAACCACTGTTCTCTGGCTGCTGCTAACCCACTGTTCTCTTTGTACTTGGAATATTGCCAGCCTTCCCATTTAGAATCAAGTCCCTCTTGCGAACTTTTTGGCATCAACACAATCCTCTCTAGAATGGTTGCAAAAACTTCCCTGCGACATCTTGTCACAAACCAAGAAAACCATCAATCTTGAAAACAAATTTATACAAGACTGAAAATGATGCCAAAAAAGTCTTTTTGATCTTCAAGCAAACGGTCACATCTTGTACTTCATCAAAGCACATGGCATTTTCCTGCATCTTGGTGTACTCAAAATCGACTTATAAGCCAACAAACACCATCGACTAAACATAAGTCGAAAAACATGATTGACACGACATAGTCATCAAGACAACATCGACACAAGTCAAGACTCATTTGAAACACATCGACCTTCCCAAAACGAAAAGTCAACATTCATGATACACAATCATGTTATAATCATGAGTCATTCATGATGAACTATCACCAGGTTCATTGTTTACACACACACAAAAACACATGTATGTGCATAGCTCTTCAACTCTCCTTCCAGTACAAACATAAGTACATAAACCCGAAACATGTGGGTACATAAGAGCTAAATATGAAAAAGATATATGGCTGTAACAAGTGAACATCATACCCCTCTTTTACATCCTCCTGGTGAAGTTGTGCAACAAACAAGAATGCCTTCAAACGAATTGCATTCACATGCAATTTGCATCATACAAGTTGTACTTGTCATACTCTCAACATAAATGCATACATAAGGCTAAAATGTGCATCTACAACAGAAAAATGCAAGCCTTACTTGCTCAAAAAATCCAACCATTTCTTACCAAGCCAACTCAATGGTGAATTCTTCTGCTCAAAATCGTCTTCTTGTGAATCATCTTGACACACATCGATGATGGAATCTCCTCTTCCATTATTGCCAATCTCTTTATCCATATGCCTCTTGTGATGTAGATGAGTGGTTGGATGCAATGTCCAACATTGGTCAATGAGATGACCCCTCTTCTGACAATGAGTGCAAATCTTTTGCATCCTCTTTTCAATTTGTCTTTGCTTGTAAAGTTTCCTAAAAGTGGTCAATCTTTTCCAACATTTTGAAACATGATGGTTATATAAATCACAATATGTACATGGATTTTTTCTTCAATTTTTACATGAAACTTTATCATGCTTAACATAATAAAAAACAACTGAATGATAGGCAAAAATATACCTTGAACATTCACCTTTATTGCCTCTTTGAGGAGGTGAGTTGGAAGAGTTACCAACTCGCTTTTGAAGACCAACAATAGTGTTCTTGTCCGCATGGTTGTCACAACTTTCTTGTTTCATACATTTGCATTCATCTTGAACACAAGCTTTGCATGCTTGAGGGATTGAACTTGCAACAAAATTTCTTGAACTTGAAACAAAATTTGTTCTTGGAACTTTTTCTCTTGTCTCCTCAACTTTGGAATTTGTTCCATCTTTCTGTTCATATCCAAGACCACAATACTTGGGTCTCTCTTCAACAAAAATAGGCTCAACAATGCCTTGTGCATACTTGCCTAATCCTTTACCTTCATAGCCCATTTTTAACAATAACTTGGACCCTATTCCTCTTGTGTGATTTTCAAAAACACTAAAGCAATCATCTTGAGAGGAATTTGAAGATAAAATAACATTACATACTTCATGTTCATGCATGTACTTGGTAAGGGTTTCCTTTGCCTCATGGAGTTGAGTCTCCATCTCATGCAACTTTTCAAGAAGTTGGTCTTTCTCCTCCTTCATGGCCATCAACTGCTCTTGAAGGGCAATGCTCTCTTTTATTTCTTCCCACAACTCTTGTACCATACCATATCTCTCATGGTTACAAACTCCTTCAACATCTCTTTGTCAAAGAACTTGGATAATGAATATGTATGAGAACTATCAATGTTTGAAGCTTCCTCCATCCTTGCAAGATATCAAACTTCAACACAAAACTTGCACAATAATACCAACAACTAAAACTATAGCTATCAATGGCAATCACATGAGCAAAACTTTGCTCTGATACCACCTGATCTAAATATATGGGGTTGACTTGTTATGCTATGCAAGCACCCTCTATTTCATTAAAATAAAACTTTTCAGGACCTTGCTCAATGTCTTAGTTATGCAAGATAAATTATGTGCCAAGTTTATGCATCTTCTTTTAAATGTTTATGTGTGAGGTCTTTGTAAGATTAAATATGTTGTTTTCATAAATACAACAACAAATATAACTTGCAACAAATAATAACCAGCAAACACTCACAATAAGAACAACATGATAAAGGAGTTCACCCCCAACTGGGCTACATCTCCTTAAGCCTCCTTCAATAGACTTGGCTCTTTGGGATTAGTTTGTCAAAGATTATTTTACAAGATGCTGCTCAACTCCAATGGACTAACTGACTGTACCATTGGGTTCATAATACATAAAACCCCCAAAAATGACTAATATAACTCTGAAAACAGATCATGGCTCATCTGGGCATGACCTCTTCTACATGTGGCCTTGAACCTCCCTGAGATTCCTTGTGGAAAAAACACCTGTAAAAGTCCTTAGATGGATATGAAACCTATCCCAATGTGTTCAGAGCATAATAATTAGCCAAAAATGACTATTCAATCACATAAAATAGACTTGGGCTCATCTAAGCATGACCTCAATCAATGAGGGCTTCAAGCTCCCTGGAGCTCTCTGAAACTTCAATGGTGAAAAACCTGAAAAATAAGTCTTCAAATTCCAATGGATTCAGAACGTCCAAAAACGCCTAGCTGGGCTTTTTTGGCACCTCATTTGGCCAAAAAATGAAGAAGATAGGCTTCCTGGAAGTTTCCCCTTCAAACTTGCTGTCTCTGGTTCGCCAAAATGCACCTCTATACGTCCAACCTAGCTCACACGCTCAATCTCGTGCTAAAACCTAGCACCAGGAACAACCGCAAAATGGTGTGAACTGTAGGACGGTTAAATAGGGCATGCCTAGACTCTAACTGCCAAGCCATGGACATATGGGTCATATGAATAAGCACCCAAAACTGAGGGCTAACCGTTTAAAAATGTGTGCGCTCCATTGGGTGGTCGCATGGAAGGTTTTAAAATTCAGGGGTTGGGGCTAAGCCCCAGCCCCAACCACGCGCCCATATGAAACATAGTATAACTTAAATAATTTTAAAACTATATAGTGTTAAGAAACACTATGGTGGCACATTGGTTGGTGGCCTTTGCCAAAGCTTTGCATCCGTGGAAGAGGTCTCGGGTTCTAGCCCCACGGACTCCATAAATTTTTTAAATGCCTTAACCTATAACAGGGTGCCACGTGGCAGCCCAGGCCTGGGCCACATGGCACCATACCATTTGCTAAAATGATGCCACATGTCACAACATGATTCATCCACATCTTCCAATCAACGATTGCCACATCATCAACTGCCACCTCAACGTACAGACATGCCACATCATCGTACGACCCTGCCACATTAGCATCCATATGTACTGTACAATCAACAATTTGTTTTTTTCCTATATGGAGAATCGAACAGATCGCGATATATCACTCATCCAACATCCGTTTGAACCCAAATGAGTTGCGTTGGGTTCATGACGACGAGGGCTACGCACCCATTCGTTTTGAGGCAATTCCAAGAAATTTGACTTTTGAGCAAAATTTTGACCCCTGGTCCAGATTCTGATCACACCTTCCCACTGAAAGGCTTTTGGACCCACAAAAGCTTATGATTATCTACCTGAGCTTCAATACTCTTCTGCTTCCAAGTTCTATCAACTGATTCTACTTGAAAAGTCTTTTTGACAATCACCTGGATACCTTGACATGCCTTGCACTGCAACTAGCTATGTCCCTCAACCACTGTTCTCTGGCTGCTGCTGACCCACTGTTCTCTTTGTACTTGGAAGACTGCCAACCTTCCCACTGAGAATCAAGTCTCTCTTGCGAAATTTTTGGCATCAACACAATCCTCTCTACAATGGTTGCAAAAACTTCCCTGCGACATCTTGTCACAAACCAAGAAAACCATCAATCTTGAA
This sequence comes from Picea engelmannii, assembly GCA_009831015.1. NCBI lineage: Eukaryota > Viridiplantae > Streptophyta > Pinopsida > Pinales > Pinaceae > Picea > Picea engelmannii. The sequence goes on from ML860849.1 coordinate 13,527, forward strand.
AACAAATTTATACAAGACTGAAAATGATGCCAACAAAGTCTTTTTTCTCTTCAAGCAAACGGTCACATCTTGTACTTCATCAAATCACATGGCATTTTCCTGCATCTTGGTGTACTCAAAATCGACTTACAAGCCAACAAACACCATTGACTAAACATAAGTCGAAAAACATGATCGACACAACATAGTCGTCAAGACAACATCGACACAAGTTGAGACGCATTTGAAACATATCAACCTTCCCAAAATGACAAGTCGACATTCATGATACACAATCATGTTATAATCATGAGTCATTCATGATGAACTATCACCAGGTTCATTGTTTACACACACACAAAAACACATGTATGTGCATAGCTCTTCAACTCTTCTTCCAGTTCAAACATAAGTACATAAACCCGAAACATGTGGGTACATAAGAGCTGAATATGAAAAAGATATATGGTTGTAACAAGTGAACATCATACCCCTCTTTTACATCCTCCTGGCGAAGTTGTGGAACAAACAAGAATGCCTTCAAACGAATTGCATTCACATGTAACTTGCATCATACAAGTTGTACTTGTCATACTCTCAACATAAATGCATACATAAGGTTGAAATGTGCATCTACAACAGAAAAATGCAAGCCTTACTTGCTCAAAAAATCCAACCATTTCTTACCAAGCCAACTCAATGGTGAATTCTTTTGCTGAAAATTGTCTTCTTGTGAATCATCTTGACACACATCGATGATGGAATCTCCTCTTCCATTCTTGCCAATCTCTTTATCCATATGCCTCTTGTGATGTGGATGAGTGGTTGGATGCAATGTCCAACATTGGTCAATGAGATGACCCCTCTTCTGACAATGAGTGCAAATCTTTTGCATCCTCTTTTCAAGTTGTCTTTGTTTGTAAAGTTTCCTGAAAGTGGTCAATCTTTTCCAACATTTTGAAACATGATGGTTATATAAACCAAAATATGTACATAGTATACGTACCTACTGATGGATGATGATGGCATTGGGCCACACACATATGAGTGAATGAGCTCTAGGACTCCTTCTACTTTACTGTCTCTCTTCGGAAAAGGGTTCTTGATGTTCTTTCCTTGTGCACATCCATTGCACACACCTTCATGGTCAACCTTGAGTTTTGGTAGACCTGTGACTACCTTGCTTACATAAGGTAATGCCTTGTAGTTGATGTGGGCTAATATTCTATGCCAAAGTTCACATGGGTTCTCAATGGAGTGGGTCATGCCTGCTTTTGAGTGACCCTTTACCTTATACAAGCCACCTTCTTCTTTTCCAATAACAATTGCTTCTTCCATGGTTTTTCCTTTGGCCCACATAAGGAATTCTCCATCTATGAAGGAAACTATGAAGCCTTTCTTTTCTAAATATGAGATGGAGAGTAAGTTCTTTGTCAAACTTGGTACATAGAGTACATCCTTTATCTTCATTGGGGTCCCTGAATTAAGCTTGTAATTTGATTCTCCTACTCCCTTGATAGGGTATTGATAATCATCTCCAAGTGTAACTTTTTGAGAAAAGTTCTTTTTTAAAATGCAAGAGAGAATGTCTCTTTGACCTATCATGTGCATGGAAGCACCACTATCAATGAGCCAAGTGTCCTCACCAGGTGATACTGATCCTGAGAGGGCATAGATTAAGACATAGTCTTCAATCTGTTCTTTTATCATCTTTGTGGGTGGTTCTTCATCTTCAACTGCATGGGCATGGTGCCTCTTTTTTTTATTCTTTTATTCTTCTCGCCTAGCTAGACAATGTTTCGCAATATGTCCCATCTTGTCACAATGGTAACATAGGTAGGATGAGAAATCATTTTCTCTTCTTTGTCCTTTCTGAAACTTCTGGAATCTCCTTGGTTGAGATTCTTTATGTATAAATTTGTTTTGGGGGTGATACTCCTTATGAGTTTCTTTCTAGAAGTAAGACTTCTTTCTTCCTCCCTTAGTGTGATTAGCTAGGGCTTGATCTTCATCTCTTGATAGCAAAGCTTCTCGGTTAGCTACTCTTGATTCTTCTTGAACACATTGTTCCGAAAGTCTGTCAAATTGTAGTTTTTCTTTTCTGGCACAAATAGTTTGGATGAATGCATCCCATGGTCTTGTGAGACCATTAAGGGTTGTCATTATAAGTTTGTCTTCATCTATATTATCTTCAATTGATTCTAGTTGTTCTTTGAATTGTGATATTCTGGAGAAATATTCCTGGATTGTTTCTCCTTTCTGCATCCTTGTATTCTTGAGTTGAGTCCTTAGATTCATCTTCTGATTTATGTTCTTTCCTTCATATAATCTGGTTAGGGCATCAAACATTTCTTTTCGAGTCTTCTTTGAAGAAACTTGAGGAATCAAGTGATCTTTGATAGACTATGCAATGATTCTTTTGGCCCTAACTGTGTCCTTTTGGTGTTTTTCTTTAGCTGCAACATCAACGGGTTCTGGTACATTCTCTTTAATGAATCTTGCTAGGTCATTCTCTTCAAGAATGAGTCCAATCCTATACTTCTAGGCACAAAATTTTTCCACACCTTCTAGCTTTTCAACAAGATTAGTGCTTGCAGACATCTTTTACCTGGAGCTAGGAAAATGACCAAAAATGAAAATGCTCAGAATTGAATTTTAAACTTACCAGGAGGTGCACTTGGCTGAGGAAAGTAGCTTGGTGTGGTTAGATTTCAGAAAATCCAAAAATTCCCCCTTCAAACTTGACCATCGGATTTATGGACTGGTGCTTATGGTTTTTTGGTACTTCTGGTTTCCTGGTACTTCTAGTTTTCTAGTACTTCTGGTACTTCTAGTTTCACTTTCCAAGAGTTCTATCCACTGAAAAGGTGCGCTGAAGGTGCCAAAAAGTTCCTTGGGCTAGGGAACACTTTTCTAGATGACTTTTGGGCTGAAATTCCTCTTCAATAAAAATACCTAATTTTCTTGTACAACAACAACAACAACAATGTTTTTCTTTTTCTTGTGAAAGATGCTCTCTTTAGCTTAGTTTTGATACCATGTTAGAGTTTAATCTACTATTAGGTTTATTTTCAATTTACTATATAACCATAGGATAGATATGATCACTGAGAGAAACACAATCACAAGAGACACATCATTTATCCTGGGAAACCCTCATGGGGGAGAAAACCCAACAAAAAATTCCTTCATATAGATAGCCAATACAACGATAAGACAATAAACCAAACACTAGAGAATATCCTCTCCCAAGTAATGCGCCTCTCTCTCTTCCTTCTTCTCCAACTGTAGCGACCAAACTTGTGCTTTGGATGATCAAATGAGTGAGTGAACAAATGAGTGGCTGGCTTCCTTTATTTATACAAACTGGCAGGTGCTGAAAGGAGGTGTCTCTTCACTGGTAGGGACGACTTGTCTTTCTGGGTGGTTATAACCACTTTAATTTTCCTTGGGGCCGACTTATCAATTTACATATTAAGATTAGGGTTTTACCAATCCACAAAAGGGGATTTGGTCATTTAAAATACCTGACATGATCAATCCACAAAAGGGGATTGATCTAATGAATAATACATCAATAATAAATAGAATACTCTTTGCAGTTACAATATTTCAACAACCATGCCTTTCCTTGCCTTGAATGTCCTTCCCATGCCTCGCCTTGCCATGCCTTCCCATGCCATGCCTTGCCATGCCTTCCCATGCCATGCCTTGCCTTTCCTTGCCATGCCTTGCCTTTCCATGCCTTCACTTGACTTGCCTTTCCTTACCATGCATTGCCTTTCCTTACCTTGCCTTGCTTTCCCATGCCTTGCTGTGCCTTCCCATGCCCTACCTTGCCTTCCCATGCCTTTCCTTTCCTTTCCTTAGCATGCCATGCTTTCCCATGCCTTTCCATGCCATGCCATGCCTTACCTTCCCTTGCCTTACCTTGCCTTTCCATGCCATGCCTTGCCTTGCCTTGCCTTGCCATTCCTTTCCTTGCCTTGCCATGCCTTCCAATGCCTTGCTTTGTCATGCCTTTCCTTCCCATTCCATGCCTTGCCTTTCCTTGCCTTTCCATTCCTTTCCATGCATTCCCATGCCTTTCCTTGCCATTCCTTGCCTTGCCTTGCCATGCCTTCCCATGCCATTTAAGGACATGTGGCCAATTTGGTTTGGGGGCATAAAATCCAAACCGAGTGGCATAATGGAGTTCTGTAAGCTCCCACAAGTCTATTTGGACAAGGACCACATTACACTACCCACAAATTATCGACAAAATTTTCTTGAAAATCGACCTCCTCTTTAGAAATTGCACTATGCCTCGTTGAGCAAAACCCTAGTGTCGAAGATACTCCAACAAATGGTTTTCTGGTGGATGCAATGACATCAGTGGGGCCCCACTGGTTGAGAGCCAGTTCTTTGGATCCAATGTAACTGACAATTCATCCATCCAAGTCTCAGTTTGAGTTTTATCGCAAGTTGCAACTCGCCTCCTCAAGCCATTTAGGGACATGTGGCCAATTTGGTTCGGGGGTATAAAATCCAAATTGAGTGGAATAATGGAGTTCTGCAAGCTCCTACAAGTTTGTTTGGCCAAGGAACACATGACTACACGACCCACAAATTCTTGACATAGTGTTTTTGAAAATTGACCTCCTCTTCATAAATTTCCCTATGCCTCATTGAGCAAAAATCTTGTGCCGAAGATACTCCAACAAACAATTTTTTGATGGATGGAATGATAGCAAAGGGGATCCACTAGCTGAAACCCAGTGCTCCAGATCCAATTCAACTGAGGGTTCTTCCATACGTGTCTCGATTTGAGTTTTATCGCGAGTTTCAACTCACCTCCTCAAGCCATTTAGGGACATGTGGCCAATTTGGTTTGGGGCATAAAATCCAAGATGAGCAACATAACGCAGTTCCATAAGCTCCCAAAATTCTTTTTGGACAAGGCCCATGTGACTACACTATCCAAAAATTCCCAACACAATGTTCTTGAAAATCGACCTCCTCTTCAGAAATTGCACTATGCCTCATTGAGCAAAACCCTAGTGGCGGGGATACTCCAACAAACAAATTTATGGTTGACAAAATGACAACAGAGGGGCCCCACCAGCTGAAACTCGATGCTTTGGATCTAATGAAACTGATGGTTTGGCCGTCCGAGATCTGGTTTGACTTTTATCGCGAGTTGCAACTTGCCTCCTTAAGCCATTTAGGGACATGTGGCCATTTTGGTCTGGGGGCATAAAATCCAAACCGAGTAGCATAATGGAGTTCCATAAGCTCCCATAGGTCTATTTGGATAAGGCCCATGCGACTACACTACCCAAAAATTCCTGACACAATGTTCTTGAAAATCGACCTCCTCTTTAGAAATTGCAATATGCCTCATTGAGAAAAACCCTAGTGCCGAAGATACTCTAAAAAACATTTTTTTGGTGGACGAAATGATAGTGGAGGGAATCCACTAGCTCAAACCCATTTCTATAGATCCAATGCAATTGACGGTATCCATCCGATATCCGGTTTGAGTTTTATGGTGAGTTGCAACTTGTCTCCTCAACCCATTTAGGTACATGTGGCCAATTTGGTATGGGGGAATAAAATCCAAACCGAGTGGCATAACGAAGTTCCATAAGCTTCCTCAAGTATTTTTGGCCAAGTCCCATGTGACTACACTACCCACAAATTCCCGACACAATGTTCTTGAAAATTGACCTCGTCTTAAAAAATTGCAGTATGCCTCATTGAACAAAACCCTAGAGCCAAAGATACTCCAACAAACGGTTTTCCGGTGGACAAAATGAGAGCGGAGGGGGCTCACTAGCTGAAACTCGGTGCCTAAAATCCAATGCAACTAACATTTTGTCTATTTGAGTCTTGGTTTGAGTTTTATCGCGAGTTGCAACTTGCCTCGTCAAGCCATTTAGGGACATGTGGCCAATTTGGTTTGGGGGCATAAAATCCATACCGAGTGGAATAACAAAGTTTCGTAAGATCTCACAAGTCTTTTTGGCCAAGGACCACACGAATACACTACCCACAAATTCTCGACACAGTGTTCTTGAAAATCGACCTCCTCTTCAAAAATTGCACTATGCCTCTTTGAACAAAACCCTAGTGCCGAAGATACTCCAACAAATGATTTTTCGGTGGACAGAATGACAACGGATGGGTCCCACTAACCAAAACCTGGTGCTCCAGATCCAATGCAACTGACGGTTCATCCATCTGAGTCTCGGTTTGATTTTTATCGCGAGTTGTAACTCGCCTCCTCAAGACATTTAGGGACATCTTGCCAATTTGGTCCCGGGGTGCATAACGAAAAGGAAAGGAAATGCGAGGAAAGATAAAGCAAGGAAATTAAAGACAAGACACGACAAGGCTAAGCATGGCATGACATTCCAAGGCAAGGCATGATCTAGTTCTAGGTGTAGGTGTAGGTGTAGGTGTTGGTGTAAGTAAATCCTACTACTTATGATAATCCATGTTTGACAAATATATGATACCTTAGATATATGAATAAAGAGAGATTATGTTATGAAATTGAAATTCTCATGCAAGGTTTTTTATATAAGATATATGGGATAACAAGTTGTAGAATTACATGCTTAATGAATCCTTTGATTGTAATTTTTATGTATTAGACTTGTTCATTTAGTACAAGCATTATTTACATATTAAACTTGTTCATTTAGTCAAAGGCATGACATGGCATGGTAAGTGAATGCAAGGCAAGGCATGGCAAGTGAAGACAAGGCATGGACAGTGAAGGAATGGCAAGGCATGGCATGTCATGGTATCGAAAGGCATGGCATGGCAAGGCATGGTATGGAAATGAATGGCATGGAAAGGCAAGGCATGTCATGGCATGGCATCGAAAGTGAAGGAATGGCATGGCAAGTGAAGGCATGGTATGACATCGCAAGGCATGGTATGGCAAGGCATGGCATGGAAAGACATGAAATGGAAGTGAATGACATGGAAAGGAAAGGCATGGCATGAAAAATCATGGCATGGAAAGGCAATGCATGACAAAGAAAGGAAATGGCATGGCAAGACATGGCATGGCAAGGCAAGGCAAGGCAATGCAAGGCATGACATAGCAGGGCACACAAAGGCAAGGCATGGAATGGAAAAGAAAGGCAAGGCAAGGCAATACAAGGACAAATATAACAACCCTTAAAACAAGTAGTCATTAAATGAAAGGGGGGAAAATGCAAGCTTAAACTAGGGTTTAGATAACAAATGCATTCTAAAATGCAAGATGACACATGAAAACCCTACAATATTCAATACATGACAACCCTAAATGGATTAAAATTATGACATAAATGTAATAAAAGGTGTCATACCATACCATGCCAATGATACTATATCATACCATACCATACCATACCTCGCAATACCATGCCAATGATACCATACCATACCAAGGCAAGGCATACCATACCATACCATACCATGGCTTGGCAAGGCAAGGCATAACATACCATGAGCATGGAAAGGCAAGGCAAGGTATGACATGGCAAGGCATACCATACCATAACATACCATACCATGGCAAGGCAAGGAAATGTATGGCATGGCAAGGCATACCATACCATACCATACCATACCAAGGCAAGGAAAGGCAAGGCATAACGTGTCAAGGCATACCATACCATACCATACCATACCATACTATACCATGGTAAGGAATGGCAAGACATGGCATGGCAAGGCAAGGTATGGCAAGTCATGTATGGAATGGCATAGTAAGGCAAGGCATGGCATGGCATGACAAGGCATGATAAGGCATGGCAAGGCAAGGTATGGCAAGTCGTGTATGGAATGGCATAGTAAGGCAAGGCATGGCATGGCATGAAAAGGCATGATAAGGCATGGCAAGGAATGTCAAGGAATGACATGGCATGGCATGGAAAGGCATGCAAAGGAAAGACATGGAATGACATGGCATGGCAAGGAAATGCAAGGTAATACAAGGCAATACAAGGAATGACATGACATGGCATGTAAAGGCAAGACAAGGAAATGAAATGCAAGATAAGGCATGGCATGGCATGACAAGGAAAGACAATGCATGGCATGGAAAGGAAAGAAAATTCAAGGCATGGTATGGAAAGTTATGCAAAGGAAAATTACATGGCATGGCATGGTAAGGAAAGGTAAGGAAAGGTAAGGAAAGGAAATGCAAGGCATGACATGGCATGGAAAGCCAAGACAATGCAATGCAAGGAAAGGAATGACATGGAAAGGAATGACATGGCAATGAAAGAAAATGCAAGGCATGGCATGGCATGGCATGCAAAGGCAAGTCATGAAATGGGAAAGCAAGCCAAGCCAAGGCAATACAAGGACAAATATAACAACCCTTAAAACAAGTAGTCATTAAATGAAAGGGGCTACAAATGCAAGCTTAAACTAGGGTTTAGATAACAAATGCATGCTGAAATGCAAGATGACACATGACATCCATACAATATTCAAGACATGACAACCCTAAAGGGCTGAAAATTGTGACATAAATGTAATAAAAGGTGTCAAGGTGTATTCCTATGGTTTAATTGCGAGGCAAGGCATACGATATCATACCATGCCAAGGATACAATACCATACCATAACATACCATACCTCTCCATACCATGCCAAGGATACCATACCATACCATACCATACCATACCAAGGCAAGGAATACCATACCATGCCATACCATGCCAAGGAAAGGAATACCATACCATACCATACCATGGCTTGGAAAGGCAAGTCAAGGCATACCATAACATCTCATACCATACCATGGCAAGGCAAGGCATACCATACCATACCATGGCAAGGCAAGGCAAGGCAAGGCAAGGCAAGGCATACCATACCATACCATACCATGGCAAGGCAAGGGAAGGCAAGGCAAGGCATACCATACCATACCATACCATACCATACCATGGAAAGGAAATACAATGAATACCATACCATAACATACCATAACATAGCATAGCATAGAATAGCATACCATACCATGAAAAGGAAAGGCATGACATGACAAGGAATATGATACGATACCATACCATACCATGGCAAGTCAAGGAAAGGTATACCATACCTTACCATGGGAAGGCATGGCATGGGAAGGCAAGGTATGGCAAGTCATGCATGGCATGGCATGGTAAGGCAAGGAAAGGCATGAAATGACAAGGAAATGCATGGAAAGACATGGAATGGCATGGAAAGGCAAGCCATGACAAAGGCAAGACATGGAAAAGGCAAGGCATGACAAGGCAATACAAGGAAAAATATAACAACCCTTAAAACAAGTAATAATTAAATGAAAGGGGGCTAAAAATGTAAGCTTAAACTAGGGTTTAGATAACAAATGCATGCTGAAATGCAAGATGACATATGGAAACCCTACAATATTCAATACATGTCATCCCTAAAGGACTGAAAATTATGACATAAATGTAATAAAAGGTGTCAAGGTGTATTCCTAGGGTTTAATTGCGAGGCATGACAATGTTTCCTTTTTTGTTATTCTTGTTTCATTGCAATCCACATTTTGATTTTACCTTTTCCTTGCATAATTTTATGGAATGTTATATTTATTTTTATATAGGTTATAATGGGAAACTACATGACAAGACATGGGAAGCTACATGTCAATGACATGGAAATGGCATGGCTTGACAAGGCATGACAATGGAATAGCAATGGCATGGCATGGCAATGACATGCCATGGAATGACTTGGCAAGGGATGAAAATGGCATGGCAATGGTATGGCATCAAAAATTTGTGGGATTGGGTTTGGGAGGGTCCTTTGTCTCCTTGTGTGCTCTAACCCCAAAATTGGTTAGGAGTGTGCAATAAAATCTCATATATGGTGTAGGGAAAATAATAATGGTTTCAAGTTTCCTTGGAGGAATTTTGGTAGCAAAGCATTACTTTCTATGGCGTGTCATGAAATTTTACCTCAAAACCTTTATTTGTAGGTGGAAAATGATACCCATTCTAAGATCTAGTTTCCATGTGAACTCTCTCATTCTATTGATCAAAATAAACAAGTTTAGTGGACATCATGGAAGACTGAGTAAATGTTATTAATAATTGATGGGTTTAAAAAAATTAACATATACCCACTACACAAGCTAAAGAAACATGAGTGCATTAATTAGTTATTGAGTCGCCTTTTTGGCATTTATGAATGCTTAAACATAAATCAAATGATTTTATATATACCTCATGCATATAAAGAGGGGAATAATGTGTGTGACCGAGAAAATGGTCAAATTATGGATTGAATCAACTAAGAAACTAACAACTAGGCTTATCAAAGGAATTTCAAGGGAAGACTAGGGTCAAAGTTTTGTCCCAAGGAGACTAGGAATACTAGGACTTATACCTACAAGAGAAAATAAATACTTTTATCATGTAGCTCTGGTAAGAAAATAAGTTAGGGTTTTGTGGCATTTTAAAACCCTAGTGCTACCCAATGTGCTTGTTATTGAGAAGATAAAGGGATTTGATCTTGTACAAGTGTGGGATACAAATGTAGGTTCCAAAAAGGACTTACCATTGTGTATTATACCTTGTTGATGATCTCTAATGGAGTGAGCTATTGGAGATTTTTATCTTATGGTTCCTATCGATAGGGTTTGAAGCGCCCAACTTCTAACAACCCCTGATAAGATATTGGTAGGTGCATGTACTTCATATTCTAAATATATATGAAGTGTTTGGGTTGTCCAAATGTTGTGTACTTGCATAATTGAACTTTAGCTTATGTCATCTTCATAATTGAGTAATTATAGTACTAGTTATGGAGGTTAATTTGACATAACATTGAGCGGAGATTGTTAAGTGATTTACAATTATGTGGAAAATAAATGAGAAAATTTATTTTTATAATAAATTATTGTAATATGCCATTTTTTAGGTCAAAATATTTTCAAGTGACTACTATTTGAGTGTGGATTGTCATTGGATTTAGATGGATATAATTCAAGAGGTAGTCCATGCATTTTTGGTTGTGTGTTAGAATATGG
>ML860852.1:11570-27740 GCA_009831015.1 Picea engelmannii
GATAATATGCCCGTTGTCATGCTGACCGTTTTCCCGCGTCCGACCGACCCCATTTTGAATAAATATACCGTTGTGCCCATTCTCACTCGTTATTCATCCCTCGCGCCAAAAAACTCCATCGCACCAGAGAGCATATCCACCGTTTTCCCATTGTCTCCCCGTCGTTTTCCTCCACTACCAGTAGACCCCACTAACAATCGTTTTTTGCAGGTACAGTTGCTGAGATGGCATCTAAAACAAAGCAAATGGAAGAGGAAGAAAATCCGTTCGTTCCTCCTCCGGTGGACCTGGATAAAGTTCCCCTGGTCGAAAAGGACCGGTTGATAGCTGACACTATATGCAATTTCGACTTCGCAGATTTGCAGTCCTGGCTTCGGGAAGTCTTCCTGAACCAGAGTGATGAGATTGGGCTCTGGGAGTCCAATTTTCCCTTATATCTTTTCCCCCAAATCCATAATTTCCCCGAGTTTTCCCTCCACTGCCAGGTCCACTACCTACCCGACCAGAAAGCCATCATGTCTTCATCCGGGGATGCGCTTTTCTTCATCACCCCTGAGGACATTGACCAGATGTTGCAAATCACCAGAGCAGAAGCTCCTGCCCCTTTTAACCTGGAAATCCTCATCGAGCTTTACCAGAAGATGACTTTCCCACAGAGAGCTCAGATTTTCGAGTTGTTTTTTCCCACTTCTGCTCCTCTCCCGACCACCAGGCCCCCGTATCCATCTTCCATGTTTTTCGTCAAAGGGAATCAGATTATTTCGGCCGTGTGTGCTCTACTGGGATACTACTCAGATCAATGGGTATATGATCCCATCTTGGGCTTCCTGTCCATATTTTCCAACGACGAACAGCCAACCACGCAGTTCGACTACAGTACATTCCTGGCAAATAACATCCATGAGCAGTTCGTAAAGTTTGACACCGAAGAAATGTTCAGATACTCTTCCATTCTGGCTAACATGTTCATTTATTTCCAAGCCGACAAGTTCAACTTCTCCATGTAGAAGATGGATTCCGATGGGAAGCCTCAGCCCGTCACAGCGTGGACGTCTCTCCTGAGGCAAAATTCCACTGAATTTGGCTTCACGGCGTTCATAGATCAGTTTTATCACCCAGTTGTAAGTATGTTGAGTGGCATGCCTGAGCCACGGGTAAATGACAAGGTCCAGAGAGTTCTACACCTCTCGAAAAATGCTAAGATGGGAGACTGGTACTTGTACCAGAATCACTCTGAGATCCGAGTTTATGGGTGCAAGCTGGCACCATTCAAGCTTCTGAAATACATACCGGTAAGGATTTTCTCTTTGGAATACATTAGGCAAGTTATGAATTCTGATGATATTCAATTTGTCTCTCTCAAAAAGAAGCAACAACTGCGGATTAAAGGGAAGATAGGCTCTTTCATCTGTAATAGCAGAGGCGCAGGTGATGAAGCAGACAGACTTTTAAGGGAAATGAAATTCATGACAAGCTTCACCTGGCATTATGATCCCCATGGCATCATTTCTGAGATGAGAGTCAAGAATAAGAATGCTCCCTATGTACATGAGCCCAGGCCTGAAATCAAAAAGTTTGCTAATCAAGTAGAATGGGAGCCCGACACGTTGGAGGACATGGAACCAACTGTTAGGATGGAAGAGCAGGTACCCTCAACAAGTGCACCACCCGTGGCCACACTGTAGAATGCCAAGGAAAAGAGGCCCCGGCAGGAATCATCCTCTCCGGTAACAGAGGTGTCTCCGGAGGTATTTGAATCGCACTCCAAAAAGCCGAGGACAACTTCAACGACAGGCGCGAAAGTGGAGCAAGAGACCCCTCTCACCACAGTGACCACCACTGGGACGAGGCATCTCAGTTTCCCTTTCGGCTCCAGTCAGCATAAGGAGGGGATAACAGAAATAAAATCCTCAGATTCTCCATTGGATACTGCACCAAGTAGCACTGGGCCCAAGCTGGGCATTTTTGAAAAATATAACACGATCAGAAAGAGGAACCAGTCGCTCACCAATAGCACTTATGCACAGTTCCAGAAGCAGTCATCCACGACCCAGCATAGACTTCTCTCAGCGTTTGATACAGAGAAGGGTAGGATGCATCTGGCATTCCTCCATGCACAAGTGCTTGATCCAAAGGTGATATCCGACTACAAGAGATCAACATTTGAATTTCAAGCCAAAGGTGTACATATGACAGATCAGATGAATCTACATAAGCAAACGGGGGAGATGATCTCCCACACTTTAGCTCGCATTGGAACTTCTGCGTCAAAGTTTCGGATAGCTTTGAGCAATGCCCAGACCCAGCTAAAGCTGGAAAAAATGTCTTCCTTCGCGAAAGATAACAGGATAAAAACACTAGAGGAGCTGGTCCTCAAGATAGGATACGATCCTGCGAATGTCAAGGCTATTGAGGAGATGATCAAAAAGAAAAATGTTGGCATAGCCGATTTGATAAAACAGTTGAGGCTCCCACCAATAGAGGACCCATAGACAAAGGAAATAGTTGAAAGAGAAGGTGGAAAGGATGAAATGTTGAAATTACTCCTGGACCAAAGTGCGCAATTAAAGGAGATGGAGGCAGAGATGGAGAGACTGCTCAAAGAGAGAGAGCAGGCAAAGCCAATGGAAGGTGTTCCACTGAGTTTTGTTCCAATTGCGACCACAACGGTGACACTCGTTCCATCTGCAACAACAGTTTCTCTTCCAGAAGGAGCTACTGACCTGGCCAAGTCTATGGAAAGAATGAATCTGCAAGAGTCCGAAATCAACAGGCTTAAGAAAGAATTGGAAAATCTCCAGGAGCTGAAGACTTCCTTTCAGACAAGTCTGTCAAGGGAAAAGCAGGTGAACGGGAAGATAAGGAAAGAGCTGCAGCAGCTACAGAAACAGACATTGGTCGGAAAGACCTTGGCCGAAGTTAAAGAACTCGTGTGGACTGATATCTCCAAGTCCATCAATGAGATCTGGCCAATGGTTCAGATCATGTTCGAACAGAACGAGTTGCTCGAGAGGAGCAAACAGGCTGTGGAGAAAATCAGGACTGAACTGGGCGACATGCCAGCCTAGGCCAATGAGATCATAAGGTTCCTGAATTCTAAGACACGGGAGGAACTCGAGGAGCTGAAAATTGAAGATAGGACAGAGACCATATTGGAAGTGAAAAGAGTTCTGACCAAAAGAGGTCTCATGCTTCATCTAGAAGAGAAGATCCAAGTCATGGATCAGGGAGTGCAAAAGTTTTTCCACAAAATAGATGCTCTACAAAGGAAAGGCCTTCCTGGCATGAAGGTCATAAACGACAGACTGATGACGCTCCCCGATTATAAGAAAAGGCTGATTGAAGTGTCCAAGGACAATGCTAAATTCGCAGGAATCCAATCAAACATCACAGGAAGAGCCTTCATGGAGGCCTTTCAGCTGGACATCAGTATCCAGCATGAAATTAAGCACATTTTCATCGTCAAGCCTACATTTTCTAAGTACACAGACATGGACGAAGTGTATCGGAGATTGCTTAAAATCACAGTGCTAGGTCATATCAGATGGGAAGAACTGTGTGATATACTAGATTAGTAGATGAGTTGTCACTTCCAGTCAGCTATCCTGTAAGCATAGGTGGCGAAGGCACCTCACCAATGGCCTACCCCTGAATTTCAGTATACAGTTGTGATGAATCATCTAAACGGTTTTGCTTAGTTAAGTTAGTTTTTCTAAAAATAGCATGAACACGTCCTCATCAGTTATGACAGGATCGTATGTATTTTTTCTTATAAATACTTCATTTTCCAAGGTATTGAGGGTTGTTGATTTGCACACCTGATTGTTATCGAGCTGTAACATTTTTGTCGAGATCCACCATTAATAAAGAAGAGGCATTTCACAGGATTCTTGCGCATGTTTCACCGGTGATGTGATTTTCTTAGTTATATGTTCCTTGCTTTGTGATCATCTTGTTTTTCTATAACTAATCTATACGAATAGCGTTATGTTGCAGGATTTATCCCTGATACCCTGTTTCCGATTTTATAGATTTTATTGTTCATCTTCTAAATATCTTCAGCTAAGAGATTCTTAAGTTCTTGTTAATTGGAGTTATTTTCCTTGTCTTTCTTCTATCCATCACTTAAATTATTAAAGATCCAGTGAGCTTGTTATCTCACCTTGTGAAAGATTTCTTCATCGTTTCTGGTTGCGTCTCGGATTTTATTAAGTACAGACCCCATAGCCCAATGGATGTGTAATTTGTTTCAGCCAACTTTAAAAAACCTTTTACAACAAAACAAAACTTGTGCCTTTACCTAGCCTAATATCTTTCAAACAAAGCTAAATCTTATAGAGAGATCCCTCTCTGAAGTTGGAAGGGCTAGATCCCAGCTTTAAAAGTGGTTGGTTAAGGTTACCTTTGTAAGTTTCTTCTTTTTCAACCTCTAGGAAATTTCCGAGTGCTAACATAAATGGCGACTCCACTGGGGACGAACTAAAACTGACAATCTTGCAACTTCCCGTAAGAAGATTGGTTTTGAGAAGAATGTGATATTTAGAGGTTGATTAACTCTGTATATATTACTTCCGGTCTTTTCCCTGGTTCCTTTGTTCCTCTATGACTGTCCCTGCAGCGGTGAAACCAAATATCGACCTTGGACTAGCAAATCAAACTCATATCGCATCGAATCTTTTTGATTTAATCCTCCAAACGGCCAATAACCAGGAAGAGCTTGAATGTTCGTGGGCGGCCATTGAACGTGACATAGTTACTCAGGAACAATTGGAATCTAGGCGACGTCAACGTAGGAATCTTCCTTAGTTTGCTTTCAATATAATAAAATAAAATATATATATATATATATAAACCCAAAAAGAGTTCTGGCTCCTAAGAAGGTCCACACTCGATCTCATCCAGATCTAAAACCCTCAGCAGCGTTAGATGATCCCGAGCAGTTGTTGAAATGAAAGACCTCAGCTACCTGTTCAGCGAGTCATTCTTCTCTCCACAGGTCTCCTTATTTTTGCAGAAGCCTAAGTGCCTTTCAAAATTCTGATCTTGAGCTTATTGTGCCACGAAACCTTGGGAGAACATGGTCTGACACCTTTGCGTCTAAGCTCATTTTAGACCCATCTGTGTTGCAACCCTGAACCCCCGAAGTCTTGTCTCCTACGACTAAACTAAGGATCAATACCTCTGCACCACAGAGTCCCTCATCACCCTCGTCTTCAGTCGCTACCCCTCCTGCCACCCAGGCCATCTTACCACCTCCTCCGCCCATCATGGCAGCTCGTTATGCTCCTTTGGTGCTAGCCGCACCACTGCATGCCATGCCCCAAGACTACCAGACTAGACTTCCATAGTTTGATGCAACTGGGCCTTTAAACGCACAACAACATGTGGATAAAATGAACGACTACTTGGATTTGCAAGAAGTTGACGAAGTCGACGTTCAAATGAGACTGATCGCCCAGAGTTTGACAGGGGAGGTCAAAAAATGGTTCAAAGCCTTACCCGCCGCGTCGATCCCTGACCTTGTCGCATTCCAAAGAAGTTTTCTTGACCGATGGGGGGTAAAGAAGAATCCCCTCCAGATACTGTCAGAGTACGAGAACATAAAAAGAAATCAAGGCGAAACTGTCCAAGATTAATGTACCCGCTTCAACAACTTATATAATGCGATCCCAACTGAAATTAAACCTCCCCCAGGTTTGGCATTAATTAAATTTCCTGATGGATTCGATGCTGACATGTCTTATCAATTAAAAGAAAGAGATGTTTCCACCCTTGAAGACATGCAGAAAATTTCTATTAGTGTGGAATCTAATCTGTTGGCTAAACGGGCACGTCAAAGATCCGAAAGGAGAGTCACTATCAGAGAAGAACCTTCCACGTTGATCACAGAGTCCAAGCTGGATTATTTATCCCGAAATCTGGAGTTTGTGATGGAAAGAATGAATTTATCTGATCGGAACCCTCCAAGGGACAACGCACCTGCTCCCCAGATTCGAAACCCCAATTTCAGAAGAAACCCTCCTCAAATCAGGCAAAGGGATCCAAGGGATCCCAGGGACCAAAGAGATCAGCGAGATCCTAGAGATCAAAGAGAACAAAGAGGTCCAGTTCCACCGATTAGACCTCCCCTACAGGAAAACTATGCTGATGATGGAGGGGAAATAATAGAGGAATTGGAAGACGCTCATATCAACCTCATGGGAATACACGACAATGAGGCCATTTTCCTTACTCAAGAAGAGCAGGAACTATTCCTGCTAAACCAAACAAAGGTGAGTGGGGAGACTGAGGGTGCGGGGCAACCGACCTGGGAGGATGAAATTCTGGAAGTACACCGGAAGTACAACCTGTGGAGTAAGAAGACGGAAGGAAATTCCCCAAGAAGGACGAATGAAACGCAGAAGGTAGCCGAGACCCAAAAAACTCCTGAGAAAACCACTGCTGGGAAGTCTTTCGAGAAAGGTAAAACTGATACCCCGGTGAAGAAAAACGTCACCATATTGAAAAGACCAGCTCAGCCCAAAGTTTCACCTATCAACCTGCCTAGTACTTCTGACCGGAGGGATATGGACCAATGAGAGTTGACGAGTCAGACCCGGACTTCTGCGCCTTTTAGCCTAGAAGCAGAATTGGCCAAAATTAAAATCCCTGTCCCACTGACAGAGTTGATAAGCCGAGGCGGTTATCATTCATAGGTACTAAAGGCATTAGCCATTGAGTCGGGCATAGGCACCCAAGCCTTGACTATCGGATCAGTGACTCACTCAGACACTGTGAACCTCGCTGACGATCGCCCCAAACTCCTTTTCGGACCGACAGTGGATGGTCGAGACGATATCGGTGATGTAGCTCCCTTTTATATCAGTTTGAACATACATGATTTGATACTGCATAATGCCATGTTAGACTCAGGTGCCTCACATAATTTAATGCCCAAAGCTGTAATGGAAAAACTGGGATTGGAAGTCACTAGGCCGTTCAAAGACTTACACACATTTGACTCTAGCAAAGTCAAATGTATTGGTTTGATTAAGGACCTCTGCATTACTCTGGTTCAGATCCCTTCGAAAAGTATGGTAATGGACGTGGTGGTAGCAGACATCCCACCAAAGTATGGTATGTTACTGTCCCGATCTTGGGGAGCTAAGTTGAAAGGAACTTTGCAGCTGGATATGTCTTACGCCACTGTCCCAGTGTTCGGACAACAAAGGAGGTTATACAGAGAAACACTGATGAAGTATATGGTCAGCAGTCAAGAGAAACCTCATAATTACCCCCTTTACTCGGCTCATTCTGACCTAGATTCATTCATCCTGTACAATGATGGTGATACCGAAGAGCAGGATAATCAACTGATAGAAAACGTAGCTAGTCAAGATGAAGTTCCAGAAAGCGGCGACGCAACAAAGATAGAAAATGAAACCATGGAAGATTTTCCTGCCGATTTCTAGAGTATGGATTTCAATGGAGCTGTGAGTAAAGAAGGGGCAGGAGCTGGCGTCTGGTTGCATAATCATCAAAAAAGGTATTCAGAAAATCACTCTTATAAATTAAATTTCCACTGCACTAACAACGTCGCTGAGTATGAAGCTTTAATGCTCGGTCTGAAGATTTTGAAAAAAGTGGGTGCCAAGCAAATAATGGTAAGGGGTGATTCTGAATTAGTTGTTAAAAAAATTAAAGGTGAATATGCTGCTAAACATCCACGTCTTAGAGCCTACAGGAATGGTGCTCTTGATGCTTTGAAATGTTTTAACGAGGTGGATTTGCAGGTCATGCCCAGAGGACAGAATATTTTGGCTGATGGATTAGCTACGTCTGCTGCTTCCTATAAGATCCCTTTCCGACAAACTCGCCCATACACCGTGGAAGTGAAATGCAGACCAACAGTGCCCGATAATATCAGGTATTGGCAAGTATTTGGAAATGACGATCAGATAGAGGATTTTCTACAATGCAAGAACGATTTTGAGTGTACAAACATAGATCTAGAAAACGAAAAAGAGAATGTAAATAACTCTGGATTCGAAATAGATAGTGTTAATATTGTAAATATAGTAGATTCAACAGATACGATAAACTCAGGAGAGTTAGGGGATGACGAAGTGGATGCCGATGTTTTACAACTGAAAAGCAATGTCTTACCTAGAGGCCTTGTCCCTTTAGAAGATCTGTTTGACAATGATGATGTAGCTAAGAAACCAAAATTAGAGGCTCATGGGCAAGAGGTAGAGGACTGTAATATAGGAACTGACGAGAAGACTAGAATGGTCAAACTGTCCAAATCTTTACCCCCAGAACAAAAGCTTAAGTTCATGGAACTATTCAAAGAATATTCAGACGTTTTTGCCTGGGGCTATGAAGATTTAAAAGCCTACGACACCAGCATTATACAACATAGGATTCCCATCAAGGAAGACCATAAACTGTTTAGACAGAAGCTTAGAAGGATAAATCCCAAATTGCTTCCCTTGATAGAGAAGGAGATCAAGAAAATGTACGATGCCAAGATCATAGTCCCACTACGTTTCTCGAAGTGGGTTTCTAATTTAGTCCCCACACGCAAGAAAACTGGTGAAATCAGACTCTGCATAGATTTCAGAAATCTGAACAAAGCATCCCTGAAGGATAATTACCCCTTGCCTAAGATGGATCACCTCCTGCAGAGTGTGGTCAGGTCTAGTCGAATTTCCCTGTTAGACGGCTTCTCAGGCTACAACCAGGTCTTAGTTCACCCAGACGATCAAGAAAAGACCGCTTTCACCACCCCATGGGGCACTTTCATGTATGTGAAGATGCCCTTTGGTCTGATGAAAACATGAGCCACCTTCTAGAGGGCAATGGACATTGCCTTCATGGAGGAGTCAGGAAAGTTTATTGTCGTTTATCTAGACGACGTGACCGTGTTTTCCCAATCCGATGATGAACACCTATGGCACCTTAGACGAGTTTTTGAAAAATGTAGAAGGTTCGGGATTTCATTAAATCCCAAGAAATGTCTTTTTGGGTTAGAAGAGGGTAAGTTGTTGGGACATATCCTCTCTAAAGAAGGAATCAGAATTGATCCCAGCAGGATAGAGGCTATACTAAAGATAGAGCACCCCAGAAACCTTAAATAACTACAGTCCTTTATAGGGAAAATTAACTTTCTTCGAAGATTCATTCCTAATATGGTTGAACTCCTCCGAAACATTACCAGTATGCTAAAAAAAGACGCTAAGATAAAATGGGACCCCGAGTCCAGATCATCTTTTGAACAAGTCAAATGAGCGCTCACAGAAGCCCCCGTTTTGATTAGTCCTAATTTCACTAAAGATTTTTATCTTTTTTCTTTTGCCTCTGAACATACGATAGCAGCTGTATTACTGCAGAAGAACAGTGAAGGATATGAACAACCCATAGCTTTCTTCAACAAATCTCTAAGAGATGATGCACTTAACTATAATATTATGGAGAAACAGGCTTTTGCTTTGGTAAAGGCTATAAAAGACTTCAGGGTCTATATTCTTCATTCCCACGTCATAGCATATGTTCCAAACACAATGGTGAAGGACATCCTGACACAAGACAACCCTGATGGGAGAAGGGGAAAGTGGATTGTAGTAATTCTAGAATACGACATAGAAATTAAGCCCACAAAGCTGATCAAAGGCCAAGGCCTTGCTAAACTGATGGCTGAATCTAACCTTCAGGTTCTTGACATTAATTTTCTAGACGTGGCAGGTGAACAGGGTGGGATGGCGACTCCAAATGTTAAAGAGGTTTTTCTAAATTCTCCATGGTATGTAGACCTTATTTTTGTTTTACAAAATCTACAAGCTCCCCCTGGTTTAACTAAAACTAAAGATAGATTTTTAAAGTTGAAAGCTTTGAAGTTCTGTATTCTAGAAGGAAATTTATATTGGAAAAACCCTGCTGGTATTCTTTTAAATTTCTTGCTCAAAGGTGAAGCTGACAAAGTATTGCAGGAGTTCCATGCAGGTGAATGCGGTGGCCATATGAACTGGAAAGCTACAACTAACAAAATACTCAAAGCTGGTTTTTACTGGCCCACCCTGTTTGTAGATGTGCATCAGAAAGTGACAGCATGTCACCAGTGTCATGTTTTTGGGGGAAAAAGGAAGCTTCTTCCTCTACCGCTCAAACCAATTTCAGTTGAGGCTCCGTTCCAGCAATGGGGACTCGATTTCATTGGAGAGATACACCCTCCATCTTCGGCCCGACATAAGTGGATTCTCACTGCCACTGACTACTTCACCAAATGGATCGAGGCTGTACCAAGCAGGCAAGCCACTGACAATGTTATTATTAAATTTCTTGAAAACAATATTTTATCTCATTTTGGTTGTCCTAGGAAGATCATTACTGACAATGCAGCTGCCTTTCGATCGAAGAATCTTATTGATTTTTGTAGTCGTTACCACATTGTCTTGGGGCACTCTACAGCCTACTACCCTCAGGGGAATGGGTTGGCAGAATCCTTGAACAAGACCCTAGTAAACATCATCAAGAAAACATTGCAGGAGAACAAAAAATCATGGCATGACAAGCTGGGATTTGCTTTATGGGAAGATAGGCTCACCACCAAAAGGTCAATTGGTATGTCACCATACTAGCTGGTATACGGTACTGACGCTGTTTTCCCAACCTCATTAGGAGTCCCTGTCATGAAGTTACTTCAAGAGATGCAAGCTGAGCCAAATGACTCCCAGAGAAGAATCAATCAGATGATTCACTTGCAGCAGACCAGAGAGGAAGTTTTCAACAAAACACAGGTCATCCAAGAAAACATTAAGAATATCTTTGACAAGCAAACCAAAGAGGATGATTTTGAACTAGGAGACCTGGTGTTAAAATGGGATGCCAGGAACGAGGACAAGGGAAAGCATGGGAAATTTGATCATCTGTGGACAGGCCCTTACATGATCCAGGCTTTCAGAGGACACAATGCCTTTCTGCTAAACAATGCCGATGGGTCAGATATGCCAGGAGCACCTGTGAATCGCAGAATGCTGAAGAATTATATTCCCCCCCAGTAAAGCTTTGAATAAATCACTCTCCATTGTACACACCATTTTAATTTTCAGTATCTGTTTGCATTTTTCGAATGGAGAACGGCGGTCAATTTGTTGAAGCCCGAAGAGAAGTCCCTAAGCTGCTGACTGCAGTCCTTCAATACCTTTCTTAGAATCAGACCAATGAATATTACTAGACAGAGTGGTTCAGGATGACAGGAAGGCTGGATTCTTGGCACTTAAACAGGGCAAGTGCCATCCCCATGTGGAGCCGCCTGTTATCACCCCATAAATTATGGGAATCAACTCATGACTCGGATTTATTCTGTATCTGGTGATCTTGTTGACAAATTATATTTCATTTCTTCAAATAATTTGTGAAAAGAAAAAGAAAAAAGAAAAAGAAAAAGAAAAAAAGAAAAAAGAAAGAAAAAGAAAAGAGGGCTAAAAAGAATTGAAACAAAGGCCCCATGCAATAATAGCAACTTGATCATACTTTTCAAGCATGACCAAGTTCTTTTAAATTTTCAATGTTGATAGGTTAGTGAATGCATCTGATCACACTGTCTAATATTGGTCAGATAGCCCCTAAGGTTAGGACTAGTGAATAAATATGATCAGACCATCTAATCCTGATCAGATAGCCCCTAAAAAGAATAAAATCTTGACCCAACTGTTTAATCTGGGTCAATTGTCTTGTGACAGTAGGTTAGGACGTAGATTGATTGCCTTGCCCCCCTTGCCAAAATGAAGCCAAATTGATAAAGATGTTACCCCATGACTCCAATGCCTAAATGTAATTGAATTGATGTCCCCTTGGTGGTGTATATGAGAAATATCGAAGGAAAACCCATGTGAATGTCCATATCCTAATTTTTCCTACATATGGCATTTTTCCGCCCCCTGCTTATGTTTCTTTCACCTTCCAAAGGCCCAGATCATCGGCGACAGATCAACGTTTCATATAGTATTCCGGACCCCCCCCCGCCCGTTCTTCCTTTAACGGAGGGGGGGGGGGTCCAGAATTCGCGATAATATTTGCACAGATCTGAACGGTTAAGAAAGGAGCGGGCTAATCCACGGCCTACGTTGAATTCCGGACCCCCCCCTCCTCTCTGCCTTTAACGGAGGGGGGGGTCCGGAATTGGTTATAACACGAGCGCAGATCTGGAGGGCTCCGAAACAAGCGCTTACATCTACGGCTCAAATTGAATTTCGTACCCCCCCCTCTGTTCTTCCTTTAATGGAGGGGGGGGGGTCCGGAATTGGTATTAAAGGATGGGCTAAGATCTACGGCCTCAAATACATTGTCCAGATCTATGGTTCCAAATGGATTCCGGGCCCCCCCTAGTGTTCTGCTTTTAACCAAAGGGGGGGGGTCCGGAATGAATGTTCCTCGCGGGTGGGCCCATTGTCACAGGTGGCGCAAGCCTATTGGTCAAGAAGTCTTGTCACCCACATGCTGCCTGACAACCCGTCACTCATAAATGTCACCCTCCACTCAACCCACTTGTCCCATCCCGCTACTTCTGTCAGTCCACGGTGTCAGTGCCATAACACCCCTCACTCATGGGCAACCCTCTTTGCTGACTTTATCCCCAATCACAAACCTCCACGTCAAGTCGTCTGTATACTTTAGTCACCGTCACCTGCCATATCACCCCAAGTGGCCCGTTGTCCATTAATAACTGGATAATATGCCCGTTGTCATGCTGACCATTTTCTCGCGTCCGACCGACCCCGTTTTGAATAAATATACCGTTGTGCCCATTCTCACTCGTTATTCATCCCTCGTGCCAAAAAACTCCATCGCACCAGAGAGCATATCCACCGTTTTCCCATTGTCTCCCCGTCGTTTTCCTCCACTACTAGTAGACCCCACTAACAATCGTTTGTTGCAGGTACAGTTGCTGAGATGGCATCTAAAACAAAGCAAATGGAAGAGGAATAAAATCCGTTTGTTCCTCCTCCGGTGGACCTGGATAAAGTTCCCCTGGTCGATAAGGACCGGTTGATAGCTGACACTATATGCAATTTCGACTTCGCAGATTTGCAGTCGTGGCTTCGGGAAGTCTTCCTGGACCAGAGTGATGAGATTGGGCTCTCGGAGTCCAATTTTTCCTTACATCTTTTCCCCCAAATCCATAATTTCCCTGAGTTTTCCCTACACTGCCAGGTCCACTACCTACCCGACGAGAAAGCCATCATGTCTTCATCCGGGGACGCGCTTTTCTTCATCACCCCTGAGGACATCGACCAGATGTTGCAAATCACTAGAGAGGAATCTGTTGCCCCTTTTAACCTAGAAATCCTCACCTAGCTTTACCAGAAGATGACTTTCCCACAGAGAGCTCAGATTTTTGAGGTGTTTTTTCCCACTTCCGCTCCTCTCCCGACTACCAGCCCCCCGTATCCATCTTCCATGTTTTCCATCAAAGGGAATCAAATTATTTCGGCTGTGTGTGCTCTACTGGGATACTACTCAGATCAATGGGTAGATGAGCCCATCCTGGGCTTCCTGTCCATCTTTTCCAACGACGAACAACCAACCACGCAGTTCGACTACAGCACATTCCTGGCAAATAAAATCCATGAGCAGTTCGTAAAGTTCGACACCGAAGGAGTGTTCAGATACTCTTCCATTCTGGCTAACATGTTCATCTATTTCCAAGCTGACAAGTTCAACTTCTCCATGTAGAAGATGGATGCTGACGGGAAGCCTCAGCCCATCACAGCGTGGACGTCTCTCCTGAGGCGAAATTCTACTGAATTTGGCTTCACGGCGTTCATAGATCAGTTTTATCACCCAGTTGTAAGTATGTTGAGTGGCATGCCTGAGCCACGATTAAATGACGAGGTCCGGAGAGTTCTACACCTCTCGAAAAATGCTAAGACGGGAGACTGGTACTTGTACCAGAATCACTCTGAGATCCGAGTTTATGGGTGCGAGCTGGAACCATTCAAGCTTCCGAAATACATATCGGTAAGGATTTTCGCTTTGGAATACATTAGGCAAATTATGAATTCTGATGATATTCACTTTGTCTCTCTCAAAAAGAAGCAACAACTATGGATTAAAGGGCAGATAGGCTCTTTCATCTGCAATAGCAGAGGCGCATGTGATGAAGGAGACAGACTCTTAAGGGAAATGAAATTCATGACAAGCTTCACCTAGCATTATGATCCCCATGGCATCATTTCTGAGATGAGAGTCAAGTATAATAATGCTCCCTATGTACATGAGCCCAGGCTTGAAATCGAAAAATTTGCTAATCAAGTAGAATGGGAGCCCGACACGTTGGAGGACGTGGAACTGACTGTCAGGATGGAAGAGAAGGTACCCTCAACAAGTGCACCACCCGCGGCCACACCGCAGAATGCCAAGGAAAAGAGGCCCCGGTAGGAATCATCCTCTCCAGTAACAGAGGTGTCTCCGGAGGTATTTGAATCGCACTCCAAAAAGCCGAGGACAGCTTCAACGACAGGCGCGATAGTGGAGCAAGAGACCCCTCTCACCACAGTGACCACCACTGGGACGAAGCAGCTCAATTTCCCTTTCGGCTCCAGTCAGCATAAGGAGGGGATAACAGAAATAAAATCCTCATATTCTCCATTGGATATTGCACCAAGTAGCACTGGGTCCAAGCTGGGCATTTTTGAAAAATATGACACGATCAGAAAGAGGAACTAGTCGCTCACCAATAGCACTTATGCACAGTTCCAGAAGCATCCATCCACGGCCCACAATAGACTTCTCTCAGCGTTTGATACAGAGAAGGGTAGGATGCATCTGGCGTTCCTCCATGCACAAGTGCCTGATCCAAAGGTGATATCCGACTACAAGAGATCAACATTTGAATTTCAAGACAAAGATGTACATCCAACAGATCAGATGGATCTGCATAAGAAAACAGGGGAGATGATCTCCCACACTTTATCTCACGTTGCAACTTCTGCGTCAAAGTTTCAGATAGCTTTGAGCAATGCCCAGACCCAGCTGAAGCTGGAAAAAATGTCTTCCTTTGCGAAAGATAACAGGATAAAAACACTGGAGGAGCTGGTCCTCAAGATAGGATACGATCCTGCGAATGTCAAGGATTCTGAGAATATGATCAAAAAGAAAAATGATGACATAGCCGCTTTGAGAAAATAGTTGAGGCTCCCACCAACAGAGGACCCACAGAGAAAGGAAATAGCTGAAAGAGAAGGTGAAAAGGATGAAATGTTGAAATTACTCCTGGAGCAAAGTGCGCAATTAAAGGATATGGAGGCAGAGATGGAGAGACTGATCAAAGAGAGAGAGCAGGCAAAGCCAATGGAAGGCATTCCACTGAGTGTTGTTCCAATTGCGACAACAATGGTGATAGTCGTTCCATCTGCAACAACAGTTCCTCTTCCAGAAGGAGCTACTGACCTGGCCAAGTCTATGGAAAGAATGAATCTGCAAGAGTCCGAAATCAATAGTCTTAAGAAAGAATTGGAAAATCTCCAGGAGCTGAAGACTTCCTTTCAGACAAGTCTGTCAAGGGAAAAGCAGGTGAACAAGCAGATAAGGAAAGAGCTGCAGCAACTACAGAAACAGACATTGGCCGAAAAGACCTTGGCCGAAGTTAAAGAACTCGTGTGGACTGATATCTCCAAGTCCATCAATGAGATTTGGCCAATGGTTCAGATCATGTTCGAACAAAACGAGTTGCTTGAGAGGAGAAAATAGGCTGTGGAGAAAATCAGGACTGAACTGGGTGACATGCCAGCCCAGGCCAATGAGATCATAAGGTTCCTGAATTCTAAGACATGGGAGGAACTCGAGGAGCTGAAAATTGAAGATAGGACAGAGACCATATTGGAAGTGAAAAGAGTTCTGACCAAAAGAGGTCTCATGCTTCAGCTAGAAGAGAAGATCCAAGTCATGGATCAGGGAGTGCAAAAGTTTTTCCACAAAATAGATGCTCTGCAAAGGAAAGGCCTGCCTGGCATGAAGGTCATAAACGAAAGACTGATGATGCTCCCTTATTACAAGAAAAGGCTGATTGAAGTGTCCAAGGACAGTGCTAAATTCGCAGGAATCCAATCAAACATCACAGGAAGAGCCTTCATGGAGGCCTTGCAGCTGGACATCAGTATCCAGCATGAAATTAAGCACATTTTCGTCGTC
>WSFP011411359.1:0-24535 GCA_009831015.1 Picea engelmannii
CACTAATTTGGTGGGAATCCAAGACTCAAGAGGACATGAAGAAACATGGTAAAATTTTAACCTCTTGGAATGATTTTATTGTTGCAATTAAAAAACAATTTTACCCATTGGCATATATGCAAAAAGCTACTATGGATTGGAAATATTTTAGACAAGCTAAAGGACAAAATGTGCAAAGATTTACTCAATAATTTAGGAGAAGAGCTTTGGTTTTGGGAGTAGATTTGTCTTCTCTAGAAACTTTACTCAAATACATTGGAGCTTTACATAGTTATTTGAGACATACAATACTCATGTTTAATCCTTCAAATCTAGATGAAGTTTGTGTTTAGGCTACTCATTTGGAAGCAAGAGGAAGGAATGAAACTCATGAGGGTAACAAGAAGCCTTTCAGTCATGGAGACAAAGGAAAGAGGAAGTTCAAGGGCAATGGAAAAAAGAATGTTGCTGTTAAGAAAGAGGGAGAAAAATTTACATGCAAACATTGTTCAAAAGATGGCCATGATGAAGACCATTGTTGGAAAATTCATCCTAAAAGAAGACCCAAAAATTTTGGCAACAAAGGGAAGTCAAAGACTGATGCAACCATACAACATGATTTAGGTTCTGATTTGGGTGATGAAACAAAGATTACAGCCATGGGTTATCAAGGTAAAGGTTCTATTGCAAGTACTAGTTCTTCAAGTAACAGTAATCTCAAAGTAACTCGACAAGAAAAAGAAAGAATAGAAATTTTTCACATAAGGGTTGTTTCAAAGCATACCAAGATAGATAATTTTTTTGATACTGGATCTCAAGCAAACCTTATTGTTACACATCAACATTACTCTCTTTGATAAGTGTCACAAGTGTCGCATGTTGCTCACAAGTGTCGCAAGTGTCAAGTAAAGCATACTGCCATGATGCCTATGTCATACTTATAACGACATTAAGAAGACAATTAAAATGACTCAAACACTTGATTTGAAGGAAGAGGAATGGTTAACTGAAGTTAAGTACCTCTTGCCACTTGAAAGGACCATTGAATCTAGGCTTTTAGAAGAGAGTGCTCCCCTATACCCCTCTTAGAAGCGTTGGCGCTCCCCTATAAATTGCTAGGGAGTGTTATAGCACTGAACAAACTTGCAAGAGGAGTGATATTGATTTTAAGAGCACTGGCGCCCCCCTTAAGCCTACTAGGGAGCGATATAGCGCTCTCATGTCCCTTTTGAGGGAGCACTACCTATTCTAGGCAAGAGTTGGTCCATTGAGGAGAATAAGGGGAAGATATTTCAATCTTGGAAGGTAGTTGAATTCGAATTCCTGGTTTAGCCATGATCTTAGGGAAGATCCATGAATCAAGGAGGAAAATCCTCAACTTACCCTAAAGATACCTCAAGAGGTTAGGCCTCTCTAAACCTATATAAACAGGATCTATCATGATGGAAAGGGGGAAGAATTAGAAGCATGAAACCTATGATCTCATAGGAAACATACAGTGAACTGGAGGAGAGTAATCAGTGGAGTTGTTGTCATCCAGATCGTGGATATTTGGAGCAAGGGTTAGACAAAGGGGATTTGACGAAGCTGCTACACTCGCATCTACAGTTTTAAGTTACTTTCGTCATTGTTCTCATTAATATGACACGCTTGGCATGTTTCTTTCTAGTTTGTGTTTGATCTCACATGAACTTGTCTTTAATAGATAGGTCTATTTTCAAGCTAATGTCAGTAGAGTAGGAAGTGGTTGTACCATTGTTTGTCTACAGGGCTTATCGAGCAGCGAAAGATTGGAGCTCAACTCGGAGCATCCAGGGACAAACATCGGTAAAAGGTACTTGTTTTCTCCTTCCTCCTCATACATCAATTTATATAGATCTAAAAGAAAGTCAGTGTCCATGATAAGCATCTTCTGTCTTAAGAGTTAAGAGTCTATCTCTCAAGAGGAGATCTACCTGTCCATAGGGAGATTTTCCTTCAACATAAACTGGCGACTCCGCTGGGGAGTTCAAATCAAAACTTTTGGTTTTGATTTTTCCTCATAGACCTTGTCTTACCCTTTGATTGTTTTCAGACCTTGTTCACCCCTTTTTTCTTGATTTCATGTGCTGATTGACTCCTTACCCCATCACACTCAGCTTGATTGCCAAAATTCAACTGAAATTTTGGATTTTTGGACATTTTCATGAGATTTTTAAGCCTGGTGCCCCTATGGATATGTTAATAGAGTGCCAACACTCCCTGGATGTGTTAGATAGAGCGCTATAACGCTTGGTGCCCTTTACACCAGAGCACCAACCCTATTTTGGCAGAAAACCTTTCTAGAATTGCTTTTTCAGGGTCTAGTCTCTGTGTTTCACTTGTTGAGCCTCTCTGTGAGTGAATTCTTCTTCCCACTGAACTTTGACATCCTTCCTTCTAAGGAACAAATACCTTTGTGTTTAGAGTTGTGGCCTTCTTCATTATTTTTTGAGTTTTTCTGTTGTTGGGAGTTTAAAATCAATCTACTGTTTTCTCTCCCATCTGATTGAGAAAAAAACTCTGGTGAAAGACATCAGAAGTCTAAGAATCTCTTCATTTGGTTTCGTTGAGGTAATTGTTCTTAAACATCTCTTTTTTGTGTGAAATTCTTGATTTTCTTTGTTTTCTTTTTGCTTCTTGTTTTCGATCACAGCAAGAGGGTGTATTGTTTGTACGAAACCTGCTTATGCTTGTCTGAGTTTCCTTGATTCAAAAGGTTAATTGGCAGCAGAAGTGTCATTTTGAATTTATCATTATTCACACACAAACAATAAAGAAACATCTTCATGATTGATTTGCATATTAGAAGACATTTCCAAAAAGTTTTAGCACCACATTGGATTTGATTGAAAAAAAAAATTGTTTGAGGACATTCCTTCTTAGTGTTTGTTAGTGAAAATAACTCTCTCTCTCTCCCTTAAATAGACATTCATCGAAAAGAAATGACTGCTTATCATCTTTGATGCATTTTTGGGGATTGAGTTATCATTCCATCAATTTCACTTTCATACACCCCTTTTGAGTAAAGAACATCTATAAAATGAACGCTAATTAAAAACTATCTAGAACATTTTTTTTTTGGGATCCTCCACCAACAGTAGACTAGGATTAGCACTTTGGATTAGGCTGTGAGCATAACTCTCCAAAGTTTCCAAAAAAAACATTAGAATCCTGAGCTAGGGAGAGTCAAATCCAATTGTCGTATAAGTCTTCCTGGGATCCCCCTCTCACATAGGGGTTACACACGAGGTCACACTCGAGAAAGCTACGGAGATTATCCCTCCATGGTTTGAATGATTGTAGTAGTCAGATCGTATTATGGGGATCGCTTAAATGTATACCCACAATGTTGAGTGGAAGCCTTTCAAGTTGATTTTGGGCTAGATACCTTGCCCGTACATTCGGACTAGACTGTCGACTGTACCCGCCCAGGGGCTAACTGCGAATTGGTAATCTTAGTGGCCATAATCTTTAGGGTCTTACACAAGGTGACAGTGAAGGGAAGTCTCACTATACCTGGAGCAGACATTGGTCAAACTCACTCGGGCTCCTTGGAGGGTAAATCCACAATTACTGCGTGGAAGCTTGCACCAAGGTGAAAGCCTGTTAAGAAGGTCTCCATTGTAACTGTTCCACCATATTCCCGCCCCTTCTTGACTTGATCACGTGATGTTGGATTTCATCACCAACTAGCACAATCATCGAAAGAAGGTTTTGTTTGCTTGGTTGTGATTCCTAAATTCTATTAGCGTATGCTGGTTCTTTTCGGTAGTTGGCCATAGATTTTTTTCGCCGACTCTTTTTCGCCAACATCGACCCTCCACGCCGTTCGTGTAGGCTACAAGGACTTCCTCCAGAAAATATGGAAGAGAATACCCCTTTACCCCCTTATTAGATGGAAGAATCTCCTCAACAGAGCAAGGTTCACGACACTATAACCTCCCAAGAAGAAGTTCCCACCCCTTTAGAGAATTTTCAAATTGTTTCAGAGTCTCCGGAGGCTTTTCACATTCCGGAGGGATATGAGAGATGTGTTCTCCAACTGAATTCAGCCGGTGAATTTGTCTTCATCAATCCTTCTGACATTCTGACTGGGCCTCATTCAAACCCTTTAGTCGAAGACCCCTTTTGGACCATAGACATTATTCGAAGCCCACCGCACATGGTGCAAGATCTTTATGGAATAGGAACAGGTGTCGACATGCCTGTTACCTACACCGTACCCTTAAATCATTTTACCGGTACTACCATTTTTTCAGCTACATCGTCCATTGATCCGAACACATCATCCATTGGCCCAAGGTCCACTTTTTCTCTCCAGACGACCCACTCTACAATGGTCCCTCATGTACTGACTATTCCTGTCGGTAATGTGGTGGTTAGCCAAGCTGCAATTGGCACACCACTAACACCTAGACCTTCATCATCACTCCCTTTTGGGTACAGAGAACTGAATTCTTCCATTGTCACTACTACCCAAGTTATTCCTGGAAGTTGTATACCTATACAACAACCATGAGGGACCGGTCTTGGTGGCTTTAACCCGTTAAGTAGCACCAGTCAGTTGTTTACATCTGGTTCCCAAATTCCGGGAACTCCACCTCAAGTTGGGGGGAATCCTCCCACCGGAGGACAACTTTCATTTGGAGGGCACCCTCAGGCTGGGGGGCAACCTCAATCCGGAGCCTACCATCAACCATATGGAAAAAATGTGTTTACCACACCCAATCTGTGGAATATCCCTTTTCCAGGAAACCCATAGTTCTCGGGGGGACACAATCCTCAAGATCCACAACAACCTCTTCCCCCTCAAGGGACTCATCTATATCCTCCTTATGGAAAAACGCAAAATCTGTCTTATAATCCTCAAAACCCATCCAGTTATCCTCCACTTGCACATTTTTCTTGAACCCCCTAAAATCCTGTGTACCCTGGTCAACACCAACCTTATACAAGAGGACCCACTGGTTACAATTATTTGCCTAAAACAATGTATGGTCCTACTGGTGTTCCTATGCCACACCAGTATTACCCGCAAGTTAACTAACAACTATCTTTCCTAGCAACTCTGGACCTCCCAGACTTGTCTCGGTTAATGTATGATCCTATTTTTCATTCTTTTGTTTGGCTAGCTATTCCAGCTAAACTTCCTTCTGATATTCCAAAATTCGACGGAAAGTCTAGAGAAGACCCAAACAACCATGTGATGACTTTCCATTTGTGGTGTTCATCGAACTCCCTCATGGGCGATTCTATGTGTTTGCATCTTTTCCAACGAACACTTATGGGTTCTGCAACTAAGTGGTATATTGAACTACCACGTGCTTCTTTTCATGATTTCAACTCCCTTGCCATGTCCTTCCTCACACACTTCCAACTACCCATTCAATATGAGACGGGTACTGAACTATTGACCTCCCTTCATCAGACAACCTCCGTACATATCTCTGATCATATTCATGAATGAAGACGATGACGAAGGTTAATCAAAGCGGTCATTCCCGACCAATTATTAGAGGAATGGTTCACTAAATCACTGTTACCCCAGATCGCTCATGATGTTGCTATGGGTGGTGTAGTCACCGAGGAAGAAGCTATTGCTAGAGCTTAGTACTTAGATTTGGTTTATTCACAATCTGGTACTCTGTATGAATTGATACCAAATTCTGCTCATGCCACTAATGATCCATCCAAACCATCATCTACCTCACATGTGGATAGATTTATTAGCTCCGTCAATACCCAATCTACTTCCCAGTCGACTGGAACAACCCAACGGTCCGCTTCGATGTCTACTCCTAGTTCGACCACACCCTCTTCTACCTCACCTCAAACTCAGGTCTCTGAGGTGAATACGGTCCAATCGACCCCTTCACAACAATTTGGAGGCAAGAAGAAAGCAAGAAATAAACCAAAGAAAAACAACAACAATGAACAACCAAAAAATCAACCTCAAACCCCTGCTGCTGGAAAAAAACCACAACGGAAACTAAAATTCCCATGTCTCATTTGTGGTGATGATCACTACACCCGAGAATATCCACATCATGATGAAGTGGCCAAGATTTTTAAAGGAAATTCACAACCCGCTGTGCTTACCCATCCTTTTCCACAACAATAATCTTTGGTTGCTCAAACCCCCACTCTAGGGGGCAGTTCCAACCAATTCCATGATGAAGCCTCGACAAGTGCCCACATTTACATGTTTAACGGGATTAATCTGACCACTCACACTACGACATATGACACGCCGATTAAACCTAATAAGTCGAAGCCCACTAACGGTTCCTTACCGGACCCATTACCATCTTTCATTAGTCCTTCGTTTGGGCCATTTAAGATCGAGAAACCTTTGTTTGACTCCATCTTACGCCCTCCTAAGAGCACTATCTGTAAATCTACCTTTAATCCTAGTTCGTGGGCTGCCCAAAACTACAACATTGTTGAATATTTGGCTCAAGCACCATGTGCTATGTTTTCTTTGGAAGTTCTACAACACTGTCCCAGTCAACGTAGAACAGTCTTGGATGCCATCGACACTTTCGATCCTAAGTCATCTAATAACCTCACGTTTAATCTGGATGACCATCAACCTCGACTCTCCCACCAACTAGCCTTTCAAATCAATGTTGTTGTTTACAATCAACAAATCCACCGAACTATCTTGGATGAGGGAGCCTCTACTTGTGTCATGTCTTTGGCTTGTTGGAAAGGCTTGAAATCACCTGCTCTTAACAAATCCCCTACAATGTTACGTACTTTCGATGGGCGAGGTTTTCATGCTCATTGACTTTTGCAATCCTTAGTTGTTCAATTGGGTGGAAAAACCATTACTTTTGATGTCGAGGTGGTCGATGCCCCCCTCGATTACAACCTACTACTCGAAAGAAGTTGGTTCTACACTATGACTGTCATTGCCTCGTTGGTGTTTTGATGTGTACAATTCCCCCATCAAGGCAAAATTGTCACCATCGACCAACTAGATTTCTGTACATCCGACGCTCATGCCCCTATTACCAATAACATTCCTTTCTTGGGAGACCACAAAGTTACGTATGAAAGCGTTGGTGTTGGCTTATTGAAAGATTCTAGCATTATGGGTACCTTCCCTACACCACTTCCACCCACCACACATCATATTTCCACCATCAATATGATTTCAACTATGGCTTATCAATCTTTGGAATCATCTGACCCTTGGATTGTACCTAGTCCTATGGAATTCGATGTGCTCGGTGACACCATGCCACTTAGCCCAGCTAAGGCCGCATACGTGGCTATTCAATCTACTTCTCCCTCCCCAGACAACCCCCATCTATTGGCACCCGATGCCTATTCAATGCCGTCATGGTTGGATTCCCTATCATCTGCAATCGATTACATTTCTCATATTCTTCCTTCCGACGAATCTATAATGGAAATTCTTAGTATTGACGACGTACCTTGGGATGATAACCATCACCGATCCTCTTTTCTTCCGCCTCTAGAAGAAATTCACCAAGACATACACTCTATCTTCCCTCCTGATGTTACCAATTCTCCACAATCTCCCATCCTCACACAAGACACTCTTTCTGAGGGGAATATGGGTAATATCTCCACTACGATCGTTATTCATATTTTGATCAAAGAAGGCGTTATGGAAAACATTAACCTTGGTGCTAATTGCACACTCGAAGAAGTGGTATCTTACACTGCTCTGTTTAAAGAATTCTGGGATGTCTTTTCTTGGAGCTACGAAGAAATGTCAGGAATCGACCCCTCGATCATCGTGCATGAAATCAAGACTTACCCAGGTGCAAAGCCTATTCGACAGAAACTCCGCCCGGTTCATCCTAAGAAAATCACAACCATAAAGGCAGAAGTTGAGAAACTTTTAAAATCTGGCTTTATCTATCCTGTCCCTTTGACAGAACGGGTCTCCAACCTTGTTTCGGTTGCCAAAAAACAGGGACCATCCGTGTCTGTGTTGACTATCGGGATCTCAATAGGGATTGTCCAAAGGACAACTACCCTACGCCCTTCATTGACCAAATCATTGATAATTGTGCTGAGAGTGTAATCTTCTCTTTCATGGATGGTTTCTCCAGGTATAACCAGATTGAGATTTTACCTGTTGATCAACATAAGATAGCCTTTATCTACCCATGGGGAACTTTCGCCTATCGAAAGCTACCTTTTGGTCTAAAAAATGTTGGTGCTACTTTCCAACAGGCCATGTTGTACGCTTTCCACAATATCGAGCATATTGCAGAACCTTACCTCAATGACTTACCTTCCCACTCATCCAATCGATTAGATCACGTTGATCACTTACGGGCTATTTTTCTTCAATGTCGGTTTTACCGTATCCGTTTGAACCCACATAAGTGTATTTTTTTTGTCGAATCCGGTCGAATCCTTGGTTTCGTTGTCTCTAAAGATGGGATTTGGGTGGATCCCTTAAATATTAAGGATATTATGGCTTTACCCCCACCTACTAGTTTGACCCAACTCTAGATTTTGCAAGGAAGAGCAAACTTCCTTCGTTGTTTCATTTTTAACTACGTTGAGATAACTAAAGGATTCATGCGATTGTTGCAGAAAAACACGCCTTTCATCTGGGATGACATCGTTCAACGATCATTTGACACTCTCAAGCATGCCTTGACCCATGCACCTTTGTTGCACCCTCCAGAGTATACAAAGGACTACATCCTTTACTTAGCCTCCTTCACTTCCATTATTGCAATGGTGTTAGTTCAAGAGGACCCCAACAATGAGGAACATGTGATCTATTACCTGAGCAAGATTCTATCTGGACCCGAACTTCGATATTCACATGTAGAAAAACTGGCTCTGGCAGCCGTCATCGCTGTCCAGAGATTTCGCCATTACATCCTACTACTCACCACCACTGTGATTGCGGACTCAAGCCCCATGTACCATGTCTTGACACATCAAGGGCTCGGGGGAAAATACTCTAAATGGATCGTCATCCTTCAAGAATTCGATCTTGAATTTACGAAGTCCAAATCCAAAAAGTCCCTGGTGTTTGTGGAGCTTATCTACGATCTCCCCCATGCTGATGAAGATATCAAACCTCAAGATTCTCTCCCTGACGAAACTCTTTTCCTCATCAACACCTCTGATCCTTGGTATGGAGACATCCTCCTTTATCTCCAAACCCAACGCTTTCAGCCTAACACTTCCTGTGAAGAGCGTCGACGTATTCACCACCATTCTCGTCGTTATCTTATCGTCGACGACACCTTGTATCGCCATGGTATTGACACTATCCTTTGACGATGTTTGATTCATGCAGAGGTTGAACGCGTTCTGAATGACTGTCACCTTGGAGCCTGTGGCGGTCACCTTTCTGGGATGTCTACAACCCAAAAGATTCTATGTGCCGGCTATTTTTGGCCCTCGATTTTCAAAGATTGTATTGAGGCAGTCAAAAAATGCCCACCCTGCCAAGTTTTTACCAACAAGGCATGCACCCACCCTACTACGCTGCACCCCATTATTTCCATCGTCCCCTTCGCCAAGTGGGGTATCGATTTTATGCAATGTAAGCCTACCTCAGCCGGGGGGCACAGTTATATAATCATCTCCGTCGACTACTTTACAAAATGGGCTGAGGCTATACCTACCTTTCTAAATGATGGTCGTACCGTAACTCTTTTTGTTTTTAACCACATCATAACTCATTTTGGTGTACCATGCGCTGTTGTCACTGATCACGGTTCACATTTTAAGAACCAGATGATGAGTGAATTGCATGCCAAGCTGGGTTTTCGCTATGAAAAATCATCCCCATACTATCCTTAGGCCAACAGACAAGTTGAAGCCATCAACAAGTTCCTCAAAACCATGATCCAA
The DNA here is from genome assembly GCA_009831015.1 of Picea engelmannii. NCBI lineage: Eukaryota > Viridiplantae > Streptophyta > Pinopsida > Pinales > Pinaceae > Picea > Picea engelmannii. Next base: position 9,865 of record WSFP011411359.1, read on the forward strand.
TGCATGGTAGGGGAAAATAAGACATCCTAGCATCTACAACTTTTCTCCACTCTCTGGGCTTACCGTACTTCCGTGAAAACCACAACTGGGTTCACTCCTTTCCAGTTAGTGTATGGAATCGAAGCTATTTTACCAATTGAGTGTGAGATTCCATCTCTGAAACTTAAAGTAGAACTCCTACCCCATACTTCTGTCGAAGAGGAATGTTTCTTATATCTAACCAAACTAGATGAAACATGTCGTGATGCCGCTCTTATTAACGAGGCACATCAGAAATGGATAAAAAATCAATACAACAAATCCATCCATCCTCGGACTTTTGCAGAAGTAGACTTAGTCCTCGTCTATGACCAGGCTCATGACAAACTAGGGACATGCAAGTTAGAACCCCTGTGGCATGGCCCTTACATTGTGAAACATGTTCTACACAGAGGCGCATACAAGTTAGTCGATTATGATGGAATCTCCCTAGGCGAGCCCCGAAACGGGCTTTACCTTAAAAAGTGCTATGCCTAGATCACCTAGAATGTGTAATTTGTACATTATTGTATTTTAGTTTGGTGTGTCTATTTCTCTCATGTGCTCGAGTCTTTACCTTTGCCACTCACAACTGTTCCTTGTGCTTTCATGCGTAGATGACGTCTTCCTTTCCTATCTTTGTCGGGTTTGCGGATGGTTCTAGTCGACGCACCTGGAACATTGCTTCGGTAGCATGGGTCATTTACCAATCTGACGAGTTGGTGAGTTCAAGAGGTATTTGCTTAGGACCAACGACTAATAACATGGCAGAATATCATGTTGTCATCAAACTTTTGACCCAAGCCTCCTCCCTAGGTATCTCTCGTATCATTGTTAACCTAGACTCCCAACTCGTGGTATGTCAACTCAATCGTATCTACGCTATTCGTAATCCTATCCTGCTACGTCTCCACCTACAAGTTCGTCGTCTTGAACGAATTTTTGATTACATCGAATACAAACATATTCCAAGAGAACTCAACAATGTTTCAGATTTGTTAGCCAATTACATCATGGATCGGTATCTCGGCCATAGATAAGGTTTCATGAAGGAAAACAAATTGTACATCACATGTAAATTAAAACACATCACATTAAAGACATCATCATGTACAAATCTTCTGGCACTGTAAAAAATCGGAACTGTATATATATATATACATAGCGTGATTGAAAATGTTTTGATTACATCAAAAAAGTATTTGGAAGAGAAAATTTTTGGGTCTTTACACCCATACAACATCGTCCGACAAGTCATACAAAATATACAATCACCAGAGAGACTCTAATCTCTTTGCACTACATTATGCTAAGAATAACATATCACTGCTCACACTACTCATCTCAGTAGAGAATTAACATTCTCGGGCACCCCCACTGTGTGTCTCTATAGATGTAAAGGAACTTTTCTCCTCCATAGAAAAGGAATGCCCATCGTAAGGCCTTGAAGGTTTCTTTCAACCTCCCGGAGACCTATCACTGGTGCCCCTAGATCTACTGCAACCTGAGCACCCCCGCAATGTCCCAGTACTGGTATCTCAGCTACATGCACTGCTCCCTTGTCTGCATGTTGAAAATAATACATCCATTAAAAACTCTTCTACGTACCCAAAAAAATATACATACGTTAAAAAACTTAAAACAAAAAAAACCAGACAAGGTGTTGCTTAGTCTCTCACTTGACGCATCCCAATCTTCCCCCGCTGGTAGAATCAAATCCATGCTCCCGCGAAATTCCACCTCGGCATATGGAAACTCTTCTATCCAAATATATTGGTGCCTCAACCAAGTGAAGAAGTCACCGGTGAAACGAAACTCTGACTCTGGCACTAGTCTCGGAGACAGACTAGTCCACCATTCCATCTATGGTTCTCCCACTGGTCGTACCACCAATGCAATATGAGGCTGCATCTGGGGGATGCGCTCTAAGAAGAATGAGACCAAGAAAGAACCATATCCGAACTGCTTCTGCCCCATCCTACACCTCGAAACTTGGTCCTTCACATTCCGAAGAAACCCTGTGCTCCAGTTAAACAGTGTTGGCTCCAAACACTGTATGCCATAAGCTACCTGTGATCTCGATGCCAGATGCGTGCTAGTGCTTCCTGTCACACTCGTGATGGAAAACAAAATAGACCGAAGGGGTAACTCTCTAATATCCTTGATGGGGATTCTACCTCGCACCAGTCTTGCTCCTGGGACACAATGTCGTGCCAGGTACACATCCACTTACTCAGGAAGCGTCCTTTGTCCGAAAAAATCTATAGGAGCCCCTCTTTTCGAGAGGCCAGTCAAGAAATACACATCTTCCAACTCGATGGTGAGAATCTTTGTTCTGATCTGAAACACCTGCTCTACGACATCCCACAAGCTGATTATATGCTCAAGCAGAAGGATCTCTTTCTTCATCTTTTGTAGCTTGAAGAATTTCAGAAGGCCACAAGCTCTCAACGCAGCCCACATACGAAGACTTCTCAAAGAAGCCAAATCATCGAGCTCATGCTTCCGTTCCTTCCACTCAATCATGGTCGTTGCTGAAATCATCTACAAACAAAAAAAACAAAGAATTTCATCATTCAATTTTTCGGCAATTTCTTAAGCAATTTAAAAACTTGAAATCTATTGCCCAGACTGTTCAAAAAGGACCACACCTTCCTTTTTATTACTCAATGATCACTACGCAGCAATAAAATGTTTTAAATTAAAATGATTTTCATAATGGTTGCGTGGGCATATTTTTGAGTTTCTTATGGATTATTTAACAAAAATGGCCTATCTACTCAAGTATCAAGGCGTTGGCATCTATGCTACCACCCTCTAAAAGCGTTTTTGTAAACGAATGTCTTTTTCCCATCGTTTTCAATAGAAGCTGATTTGATATTTTTTGGAATGACCTAGGGCTTCATTTTTTAATTTAAATATTGATGTGAAAACAAATTTTGAACCATGTAATTGAAAGAGGAGGAAATGAAGATCTACCTGGTCCAAACGGCGAGAGAAATGGTCAGCCGTATCTCCAGTATCAAGCAAAACAAGATCCACTTCCAAAATGAGAATCTCCACTACTACAAATCCTTATGAAAAATGAAATGGTAAATAAAGATTTTTCTTGTATTACTATTTATAAATTTCCATTTTTTATAAGGTATAGTTATTTGTGGGTTTCTTTAACAATATAATGGCCTCACTAAACCTCTGGATTGCAGTTTTGACACTACAGGTTTCAAAGCAGTTTTGATCATTTGTTTACCTTGTCACATCCATGAGCATATTCTTAGTTCATTCTCAAGCTTGAGAATATAAGAACGCACCGGGTAGACTTTTATCTCTTTTTTAGACCCATATGGACACACAAAAAAAGAACCCCTTGGGGTGATCTTTAAACTCTTTTCAGACTCTCCAAACATGAAAAGATCATCGAGTGATCTTGCTTCCTTTCACACTCATTAAAAGGTTCGAAAGGGCATCTTTTGAGTGGTAGTTTATCTCTTTTTTGGCCTCGTGAGACTAACTGTACGAAAAAGGAACTGAGAGAGTTCTGTTTTAAGTGTTTTTCCAAACTCTATAATCATGAAAAACCTTCGATTTTTCTGTCTTTGGACTCGGTAAAACAAACATTGACAGGCCCATACGGGACTGAACCCTTACTTCTTCCAGTTTGTTAAACAAAGGAAGAGGAACTTACCGAAGGTGAGTTATATCGAGCATGTGTTACCCTCCTCGAGCTCGTTAAATTAAAAAGAGGTACTCATCTATCTAGATGGGGGAAAATTTGAAAGAAGCAAGCCAAGAAGTCTCTTGAGAACATTACTAAGTAATTCTTAGAGTTTCCCTTGAACACGACACTTTGTCTTTTGCATGCATTATAATCCGTTGAACCTCTACACTGAGCCAATCCTTTGAGTTTCTTTCACTCCTTTGGGTCACCTGACATAAATCACAACATCCACTGCATCATCAAGTTTTGGTCCATGTCATGTTTTTGCTGTTGTGCCTCAGTGTTCAAGGGAAGTATCCGCCTTGAGAGTCAACCATCAAAAATATCTTGTCTCAATACCTGTGTCAGTCCATGTTCATTTGATCTACCAATTTCATCTCTATGTCTATTTCGTGTCATTGATGGGGGATACATCAAATCCCTCCTTCGACGAGCCTATTCCTGTCGACTTCAACACATTATCTAGGAATTAGACTTATAAACTAGTTAGTACTTTGGGACCTGCATGCCTCAATGGCAGGCCTCCTCACATCTGAAAGCTGGTTTACATCATTGACCTCTGATTGGATGATTCCACGGATGTTCGACTTCAGCTCATCCATTCACATTTGTTGGAATGTACTAGAGTACCTTGGGAATCATTGACATTAATGGTGATCTCCCTCACGCTTGTTAACGGTTTACATCATTGACCAGTAATCAAGTGGTTTCTGCCATGTTCGACATCAGAACATCTATTCACATGGTTAGATTCGTACTACATCGGGATCGGTAAGAAGACCCTGGGTTGAGTCACCACTCTGATATGTATTTTGCCCAGGTTGCGAAGGAGTTTCTCTTGAACAATGACACATATACTGTTACATAGATCCACTTTGTATTGGTCGTGGCTATGTCTTGTCATCTCGTAGATCCACTGTGTATTTTTTGTGGCTACGATCAGTTCAGGTCATCAGAGTATAGATCCACACTGTATCCTCGGTGGCTATACCTTTTGTCAATAGAATTATGGATCTGTAGTGTATTTTATGGCGGCCATATCTTGCAAGTCTTGATCACCCAAGCAAAGGTATGCCTGCCTTGGGTTTGAAACATGTCATAATATTTGTTGGATGTTTGTGTATAGCTTCTGTCAGGTTCTCCACATCTATACCCTTGCTTGAAAGTCTACAAAGCATTTCAGTTATCAGTTCTCATATTCTTACTTCATACTTTGGGGGGAAATCTGTTACACATCAACATTACTCGCTTTGATAAGTGTCGCATGTTGCTCACAAGTGTCGCAAATGTCAAGAAAAACATACTTCCATGATGCCTATGTCATACTTATAACGACATTAAGAAGACACTTAAAATGACTCAAACACTTTATTTAAAGGAAGAGGAATGGTTAACTGAAGTTAAGTACCTCTTGCCACCTGAAAGGACCATTGAATCTAGGCTTTTAGAAGAGAGTGCTCCCCTATATCCCTCTTAGAAGCATTGGCACTCCTCTATAAACTGCTAGGGAGCGTTATAGCACTGAACAACCTTGCAAGAGGAGCACTATTGATTTAAGAGCGCTGGTGCCCCCCTTAAGCCTACTAGGGAGCGCTATAGCGCTCCGATGGCCCTTTTGAGGGAGCGCTACCTATTCTGGGCAGGAGTTGGTCCATTGAGGAGAATAAGGGGAAGATCTTTCAATCTTGGAAGGTAGTTGAATTCGAATTCTTGGTTCAGCCATGATCTTAGGGAAGATCCCTGACTCAAGGAGGAAAATCCTCAACTTACCCTAAAGATACCTCAAGAGGTTAGGCCTCTCTAAACCTATATAAACAGGATCTATCATGATGGAAAGGGGGAAGAATTAGAAGCATGAAACCTATAAGCTCATAGGAAACATACAGTGAACTGGAGGAGAGTAATCAGTGGAGTTGTTGTCATTCGGATCGTGGATCTTTGGAGCAAGGGTTAGACAAAGGGGATTTGACGACGCTGCTGCACTCACATCTATAGTTTTAAGTTACTTTCATTCAACACTTATATATAAAGACACTGTTAAGAAATTAAAATTGGAAACAATTCCACATCCTAAACCATACCCTCTTGGTTGGATATGTGATAATGCTAAATTATAGGTGACAAGAAGGTGTAAACTTAGGTTTGCTATCGCTGCAAATTTTATAGATGAGGTAGAGCTTGATGTTATTCCTTTGGATATTTGTGGTATTGTGTTGGGAAACCCATATTTGTATGATAGAAAAGCCATTTTTCATTGTCATGAGAATAAGTATCACTTGTTTAAAAATGGAGTTGAGTACATTGTTAGAGCCCATACAAAGAAGATGGATTTGTCAATTGTAAATGCGGGACAAATGAAGAGATTAGTCAATGCTAGCAAGAATTTTGTTCTCTTAATGATTAAACCCAAAGATGATATTGAAAACAAAGTTTTCCAAGGTTGTGATGCAAATTTGAAATCTAATCTATATGAGGTTGTTAATCAATATGATGAGATGTTTTAGGAACCAAAGGGATTACCTCCAAAAAGGGGTATCCAACATGAAATTCAATTGCAGCAAGATTGTCCTCTTCCAAGCATTGGTATGTACATGATGTCAGTCATGGAGAATGATGAAATCAAAAAACAAATCCAAGAGTTGCTTGACAAAGGGGTCATCGTGCCAAGCACATCACCATGTGGATCTCCAATTGTGTTAGTGCCAAAGAAATATGGTACATGGCGTATGTGTGTTGATTTCAAGGCCTTGAACAAGATTACAGTAAAGAATCACTATCCTCTTCCTAGAATTGATGATTTGCTTGATCAATTGAAAGATGCTAAGTATTTTACTAAGTTAGATTTGAGAAGTGGATATCATCAGATCAGGATTGTCGAAGGAGACACATGGAAGAAAACTTTCAAAACAAAGCAAGGTTTGTCTGAGTGGATGTTAATGCCTTTTGGACTCTGCAATGCACCTGCTACTTTCATGAGAGTTATGAATGATGTCTTAAGGCCTTTTCTTGATGATTGTGTTATTGTCTACTTGGATGACATTTTGATCTTTAGAAAATCTCGTGAAGAGCATGTTAAGCATGTGAGGCAAGTTTTGGATGTTTTGAAAAAGGAAAAGTTGTTTTTGAAGATGTCCAAATGTGAGTTTGGAAAAACTTCACTTATCTACTTGGGGCATATTGTTGGTGGATTTGAATTAAAAATTGATCCCTCCAAGGTCAAAGTCATATTGGAATGGCCCAAACCCAACAATGTGACAGAGGTAAGAAGTTTTTTGGGAGCAACCCAATATTGGAGAAAGTTTATTGCTAACTTTTCTTCCATTGCAACTCCATTACATGCAGTGAAAAGTGTCAAGCAAGTTTTTCAATGGGGAGGCAAGCAACAAATGTCTTTTGATACTTTGAAGGAGAGAATCAGTTCATTGCCAGTTCTTGCATTTCCGAATTTGAGACAACCTTTTGAAATCCAAACTGATGCAAGCAATTATGCAATGGGAGAATTCTTGTTACAACATGGTAAGCCCATTTGTTTTCATTCTAAAACTTTTAATGGTGCCGTGATTAACTATCCTACTTATGATAAGGAGTTGTATGCATTGGTGCAAAGTGTGAAAAAATGGAAAAATTATTTGTTGGGGAAAGAAACCATTGTCCACATAGATCATCAACCACTGCAATACTTACAATCACAAACAAAGGTACAACAAGCAAGGCACCTCAGATGGATGGGTTTTCTACAACAATTCCACTTGGTCATAAGGTATAAGAAGGGAATTTATAACAAAGTTGCTGGTATGCTTTCAAGGCCTATTATTAGTGCTTCAGTTATTCTTAAGCATAGTCCTATCATACATGAGAGTTATGTTGAACAATATGCTTTAGATGTTGATTTTAAAGAAGTATACGAGACTTTGTGTCATTCTAACCATGTTGAGGAATTTGATTACCATGTACATGATAATGTTTTGTATCATCCTGGCAAGCTATGTATTCCACAGGTTGAAAGAATCAACATAATAAGAGAAGCCCATTCTTCTCTTATTGCTGGTCACTTTGGTGTAGGCAAGACGGTGGCTAATTTTCAAAGGTACTACTAGTGGCCTAAAATGAATGAAAGTGTTTCAAGATATGTTCGAGGATGTTCGTTATGTGCCACAAGCAAACCTAGAAATCGAAAGTTGGGTTTGTATACTCCACTTCTTGTTCCTTCTCGTCCTTGGGAAAGTATTTCTATGGACTTTGTAGGAGGTCTACCTATGTCTAAACAAAATCATGATTATCTTTATGTTGTGGTTGATCGATTTAGAAAAATGTGTATTTTGATGCCTTGTAAGAAGAAGGTTATAGCTGAGAAAATGACACAAATGTTATTTTAGAATGTTTGGGTACATTTTGGATTGCCTAAATCTATTATTTCTGATCGAGATTCTCGATTTATTGGGAGCTTTTGGTCGAGTTTATGGGCACTCATCGAAACTAAACTGAAAAAGAGCACAACTTTTCATCCGCAAACCAATAGTCAGACAAAAGTGGTAAATAGAATAGTGGTGCATCTTCTTCGTGGTTATTGTAGCAAGCATCCTAAACTTTGTGATGAGCATTTACACTACATTAAACATGCTTACAATCGAGATAAGCACTCTTCAACTCAAACATCACCATTTGAAGCATGTTTTGGCTATTTGCCCACATCTCCTTTAGATTTTATCTTTGGGAAAGATATTTCTATTGATGGTCAATATGACATTGATAGGGCAGAACAGTTCATTGAACAAATTCAGTCGATACATCAAATAGTACAAGAGCAGTTGGAAAAGAGTCAAGTCAAGTACAAGAGAAGACATGAAAAGCATCGTGTTGATCACAGTTTCCAAGTTGGAGATGAATTTTGGCTTTACATTAGTAAGGAGAGGCTTAAAGGAGAAGGTAAAAAACTGAAACCAATTCGATATGGTCCTTTCAATATTCTTGACAAGATTGGTAACAATGCCTTCCATTTGGATTTACCTCCTTATATGCAAATGTATGCAGTTGTTAATGTTGAGAATTTGAAATTGTATGAGCCTCCTTTAATTGATGATCAAGGAGAACATGTTCAGATTCCTTCTATAGATGATTTATCCCCATAATATCTTATAGAACTGCATGAAGACACAATCCTTGACAAGAGAATGAGAACTTCAAAATGAGGAAATGTGGAATATCTTCGAATTGGTCTTAAAGGAACAAATCCAAGAAAAACCAAGTGGATGCAAAAAAAAATCGGCAAACATGTTCTGTAGATGCAAAAAAAAATGTACTGACTGTACAGTTCGTACAGTCCGTACGGATTCTAATGTGGCAGGACCGTACAACACGTGGTATATTTGTACGACACATGACAAGGCCATACGATATGTGGCAGGTGTTGGTAGGCAGTCGTGTGGACGAGTTGGTGTATGACACATGGAAATGGTGGCGAATGGAATGCTGACACGTGGCCCAATCAATGGCCACCACATGTCACCCTGGCGTTGGTTTAAAATTTATGTTGTTGGCTGGATTCGACCTCGTGACCTTTGGGCAAGGGTAAAGATTTGGGTAGGGCTGCCCAACCGACGCGCCATCCATATGGTTCTTAATACTATACTTTTTAAAAATTATTTGAATTTGAATTGATTTGAAATGGGGGTGCGGTCCAGGCCAGGGCTTAGCCCCGGCCCTCGGTCATATGTGTATGCTATGGAACCACCAGTGCACATGCTCTCCGGCTATTACCATTTGGATTTAAAACATAGACCTTTTTATATATGCGTGCGGTCATATGGTGGCCTATATGCCCACGGACTTGGCGGTTAGGGGCTAGGCGCGTAACCATCCTACAGTTCGCATCGTTTGGAAGTTGCACCCAGTGCTAGGTTTTAAAACTTATATGCACGTCAGGGGCTAGGTTGAGGAGGCAGAGGTTCATTTTGGCGATCCAGAGACAACATGTTTGAAGGGGAATTTCTAGGAAGCCTATCTTCTTCAACTTTTGGCCAAACGAGGTGCCGAAAAAGCCCAGCTACGGGTTTTTGGACATTCTGAAGCCATTGGAGCCATCATTTTGTCATTTTGAGCATTATAAAGCACATATTTTATCACTTTGAGAAAATAATACAAAAGATCCATTGGAAGCTGGACCAGGAGATGTAGCCCAAGAGAGGGGTGAACTCCTTTATCATTTGTTGTGTTATGTGTTTTCTATTCACTATTATTTGTTGTTGTTTATATGCATATTGGATGTTTTATTCCTATAAAAGTTGTGTTTTGCAAAATTGATCCATTTGCATAAGAACACTTGAATTTAAAACTTGCAAATATTTTCAAGAATACAAGTCTTTATCATTTTCAGATCAACTGCCAACTTTAAAGAATAAATCCGACACTTAATAGGTAAGACTGCTTCCATCCCATATACGAGTTGAAAAGGTGAAAAACCAGTGGAAATATTCATAGACGTTCGGTAGGCCCACAATGTTGAGTACAACATCAAATGCCAATTTGTCTTGGCAGAATTGATAGTCCGTTGAAGAATAGTATTGAGAGACTTATTCACAACTTCAACTTGACCATTCAGTTGTGGGTAATAATGTGACGAATGTTCTTTCCTGAACCTGAGATTTGACATTACTCACTCATCATTTTTTTTTGGAAGTGACTGCCATTTTCAGTGAAAATCTCCTTTGGGATGCCCAACCTTGCTACTATCTGATTAAAGATGAAAAGAGTAGTTGTTTCGACGTCATTGTTAAAAGTTAGAATAGATTCGACCCACTTTGTGAAGTAGTCTACTGCTACGATGATGTAATGATGCCCTCTGGCTGAGGCCAGGTGACATGTAGTGAAATCAATCCCCCACTTGGTGAAAGGACCAAAAACAGTGATATGAATCATAGGAGCAGGATGTGCCCGCATCTTCTGACAAAAGATCTGACACGAGTGACACTTCTTGACCACCTCAACACAATCCGTGTTCAATGAGGGCCATAAGTAACCTACACGTAGAATCTTTTGGGCTATTTTGAACCCAGACATATGACCGCCACATGCTCCAGTGTGACAATTGTTCAAAATGAGCTTTGCTTCTTCATGGATAAGACATCAATGAAGAATGTAGTCCACGCCTCAATGATACAAAGTGTCATCGAGTATAAGATAATTTTGTTCCTAATGTCGAATGCATTGATGCTCATCATGAGAATAAGAAGAGGGGCACTTCAAAGTCTAGATATAGACTAGTATATCTCCATACCAGGGGTTTGAAGATGAAATTAGAAAAATATCTCCTTTGATAGGTGATTCTTTGGGCATGATATCACAAGACTCGACTGGAAGTTCCAAAATGAGTTCGGAAAAGACCAATGAATTTTTGGATTTCGCGAAAACAAAATACAAGTCAAACTCCTAGAGGATTACAATTCGACTACTAATGTTTCTGCCAATGACCCGTCATGTTAACACATATTGGAAAGGGTTCACGATCGCAATGAAAGTGGTCTTGTGAAGCAAAATGTAGTGATGAAACTGTTGGAAACCATGGAGTGCTGCCAAAGAAAGATTCTCAATGTGATAATAGTTGACTTCTGGCCCAACCAGGTCTCGACTAAGGTAATATATAATGTGCTCTTTGAGTAGATCATCTTCTTGAACCAAGACCATGTCGATGGTCGACTCTGCATCATCCAAATACAACAAGAATTCTCTGTTATGTTGGAAAATGTTTAACATATAGCATATGCTTGTCATTGATGGCAAGTACAACAGTGAAGATGGAAGGATCAGAATGTGCATCGATGGACAAACAGGAACAACGTAGGCTCAGGAGGAATTAGTGCAGAGTCGAAATTCTTCCAAGTAAGAAGGATGTGTAAACTTGGAGGAGAAGTGCGCGCTGAAGAGACAGATATATCTCAGGCGTTAGATATAAGCGAACTCAGAAACTCATGAGTGGAAGAGCCGAGGATTTGGTGTTCGAAGTCGCGAGGTGCAAGGATACGAGGCGACGAAGTGGCGAGATATTTATAGCCGTCCATATGGGGGGACAGGTGGCGAGAGATCGAGAGATCTCACAAACTTGGGAGTTCACAGGTTGAGAGTCCAAACATTGGGTTCTCCAAGTCGCGAGGTCACGAGGTAGCGAGAGAAGGACAACCGTCGGATCCGGATCATAGGAGGACCGTTGGATCTGCGTGGGGGATCACATGTGGTGAAAGATTGTCATCTCGCTGACAGGAAAGTCAAAGGAATAGCGAGATGCAAGATCGCGATTTAATCAAGGACCGTTGGATCAAAAGGACGCATGGCGAAAGATCAGAGCACCATAAAGCTCCATCTTGGAGCCTCGCCTATCACGACTTGGAGTGACGAGAACCTCCATCACAAGAATCGCGAGATGCGATATTGCAAGAAGATCAGGACTGTCGGATCACCAAGAATGTGGATTGTTGATCTGAGCTCCATCTCAGAGCCTCGCCTATCGCAACTTCGAGTGACGAGAACCTCCATCACAGAAATCGTGAGATGCAAGATTGCAAGAAGATCAGGACCGTCGGATCACCAAGAATGTGGACCATTAATCTAAGCTCCATCTCGGAGCCTCACCTATCGCGACTTGGAGTGACGAGAACCTCCATCACAGGAATCGCGAGATGCGAGATTGCGAGGAGATCAGAACCGTTGATTCATCAAGATCATGAACCGTTGATCAAGGTCGATGAAGATCATAAATTCGCAGCAAAAGTGCAAAACGGGTAAATAACGACAATACCCTTCAGAGTTAATCCAACGGTGCAGGTGAATTTGAACAAGATCAGAGGACTATTGTTGCACGACACAGTGAAACTGCCAGTAACCATTGATGGTTTCTACCAGAGGATGCGAAGAGACTTTGGTGTGATTTCCAGAGGAGCAGAAGAGTCACATGGAAACTACCAGTGGAATGAAGATGACTCGTGGAGGTGATTGACAGCTGGATGGGATTGAGGTTGTAACTGAAATAGAGAAGGTGAGCTCGACTGTCACAGAGAAGACGAAGAGTCTCAACTACCAGAGAGGCTGAGGAATCTCAGCATAACACCCAGTGATACTGGACACACGGGGTGAACCACCAGAGAAGCTGAAGAGTCACGATGATGATCAGATAGAGCACTCGAGAGGTGGAGGATAACGACGGAGAGTATGCATGCAGAGGCATGGAGAACATTGAATGTACAAGGTGCACAGAAGCTATAAAGACACGGTACAGAGAAGAGATTGGGTTGATGTTGCTGTTAGAGGTTGTTGTGAGTGTTGTTGGTAAAAGTGATTCAGGTATGAAGGAGGAGGAGAGTGCAGCAGCTAAATAGAATAGAAGAGGAACTGTGCAGAGAATGGAGATGGCACACAGAGCATAAAAAGAAGAAGACCAGACAACGCAAGTTATGTGAGCAGAAAGGAAATGAGACAGATAGAGCAACGAAATGCAGCAGAACAATGATAAGTCGGGTAAGCCATTGTTGAACATTATATCACTGTAATAAGTTTTAGAAGCAAAGATCTATATTTCAGGGTGGTTGGGAGGTGCTAGGGAGGAATGTTGTCCTCAGAGGTTCAAGGGGGTGCTTGAACACAGGGAGTTGGTGCTTTCTTCTAGTTGGTGCTAGAGAAACCAGGGAGTTGGTGCTTCCTTCTAGTTGGTGCTAGAAAAACTAAGGAGTTGGTGCTTCCTTCTAGTGGGTGCTAGAGAAAACAGAGAGTTGGTGCTCTCAGCAAGTTGCAGCTTGCTAAACAGAGGCTTTAGCCTCATTATGAGTTGGTGCTCATATGTATGATAATGTAAAGATTGTAACGATTACTTATCATATAAAGAAAAAGAGGTTTTTACCCTGTATGGGTTTCCTCAGGAAATATCTGTCTCTGTGTTTCTCATATATGTGACTGATGTTGAATGTGACATTGTTTATTTCCCTGCATTATTGTGATCATCATTTAGTGTCTCAACAAAGAGTTTAAAAGAAGCATAATTGTTTAAGCACGGTAACAACTGATTCACCCACCCCCCTCTCAGTTGTCCAACAATTGGTATCAGAGCCGGCCCCTTTTATCTAAGGGTAGATCCTAGAGCTTAGACATGTCAAGCCATGAAGGAAACTCAACCAATAAGGCCCCTCTGTTCAATGGAACAAACTTTACCTTCTGGAAAGTTAGAATGAGAACCTACATAATGGCTTTAGGTGCAGATGTCTGGGATGTGGTAGAGACTAGTTAGGTAAAGCCAGTTGTGATAGCTAATAAGGATGACAAACTAGAATTTAGCTTCAACGCTAAGGCTATGAATTCTATCTTGAGTGGGCTTGCAGAAGCATAATTCGTAAAAGTTATGCATCTAGGAACTGCCAAAGAAATGTGGGACAAACTCATTAACAATTATGAGGGTAACGAGAAGGTAAAGGATGCAAAGCTTCAGACCTACAGAATACAGTTTGAACAGTTGAAGATGAAGGAAGATGAAACTATTGGAAAATACTTTCTGATAATAGAAGAATTGGTAAATGCAATGAAGGCACTTGGTGAAACAATTGGAGAACCTTCTTTAGTTAAGAAAATCTTGAGATCTCTCCCAGATAGGTTCAACCCGAAGGTCTCTGCTATAGAAGAACTTAATGATCTGAAAACCTTGCAATTTCACCAACTTCTCGGAACATTGACTGCATATGAAATGAGAATAGTTAAAGATAAACCCACCTCCAGAGAAGCATCATTTAAAGCAGACAAGAATGAGGATTCTGAGCTTGATGAAATTGAAGAAAAATTTGTGAAGAGACTAAAGAAGGGATCAGGAAAATACAAAGGAAAATTTCCCTTCAAATGTTTTAACTATGGTAGGATAGGTCATTTTGCAAACAAATGTCCCCACAAAGGAAAGGATCAGACTTG
>ML860853.1:0-15759 GCA_009831015.1 Picea engelmannii
GATCATAATAAGGAATACTCACCAGATTCCCGTCATGTGACAAGAGGCTCCACTTTCAACAATCCATCTGATATCACCCCCAAATCCTCCACCATCGACACTGGATACTAGAGTAACCAAAGAAAATTCCCTGTCATACTTGGAAGCAAAGTCCAAGATGGTTGCTGTAGCAGTTGTCTCATGCCCCTCCTGTTCCTTCTTCCTCTCAGGACAATGAGAAGCAAGGTGCCCTAATTGGTTACAAAAATAACATTTGATTTTACTCAAGTCCCTCCCATAACTTCTTTTCTTCTTGCTCTTTGCAGCAAGAGCAACGTTCTCATCAACTCCACCTGTCTTTTGTCCACTGCTCTGAGATCCTTCCCGGATCTCCTTCTGAGTGAAATCATCCCACAATCTGCTCCAATTTGGAATATGCTCACGACCCACCACACACTTCACGAAGACTTTCCATTCCTCGATTACATAAGTACATTTCCAAACGAGTTACGGTTTTGAACCCCCCAAAAAGGGGGTGCTACTGGTAACACCTATTTTTCAATTTGAGGGTCGATTTTGTTTTTTTGTTAGTAACATTACAGATCATAATTGCAAAATTTTGTAACTTTAACCTCGAAAAAAAAGGGTGTTATTGGTAGCACCACTTTGAAATTGGGTTAAAACAACCACTAAATGGAACCTCTAAAAAAACAAGTACTGTGGAGTGTTCTTGTCAAGTTGATAACTATGTTATATTCTTGGTAAATTCCAAGGAATTTATGATCCACTAACTACTTCACAAGATCATCCACTAGTTTGTGGACATCTTTGCCTTGAACCAACCTATAATGGATTTTCCACAACAAAATCATCTACAAACTTTGGGACCCTTGTATAGTGTAGAAATGGTGATCTTACTACAAGAGCTTTTTCAACAATAGGGTTTTTTTTTCCCATATGAGTGACCAAGACAATTGAAGCTATTAGAGTTGATGCAAGAGACACCAATGCCTCAAGAAAAACTAGAAGTTAGAAACAACATGGTAGTGTTTCTCTAATGGCACATGTGTTATAAACATGTGATCCATATACATATGCAGATGCATATGGTCTACCTGAATGGGGGAATCCTATGGTTAATGATTATCATTCTTTAATGAAGAATGACACATGGAATTTATTTCTTCGATCACAAGGAAAGAATGTAGTGAATTGTATTTTGGGGACTCTACAAGACCAAATTCACAATTAAAGGCACTGTTGAAAAACATAAGGTTCGTTTGGTGGCTAAGGGTTTTTCTCAGCAAGAATTCATTGACTACACTGAGACCTTTGCACCGGTTGCAAAGATGAACTTTGTTCCATTTATTCTTTCACTTGCTATTCACTTTGGATGGGAGGTAGATCAGATGGTTGTCAAAAGTGTCTTTCTTCATGGTGATCTCACTGAAGAGATTTATATGGAGCAACCCCCTAGTTTTGAGAGTGATGATAGTCTTGTGTGCCAACTAAAGAGATCCTTGTATGGTTTGAAGCAAGCACCTAGGGCATGGTATGAGCAAATTGATCACGTTTTCCTCAATCTTGGTTTCAAACGTTGTGAATTAGTTCACATTATTGATGTATTGCATGTAAATGGTGAAATATTAGTTGTTGCATTATATGTGGATGACTTAGTTGTTATCAGAAGCAATGCTAATTTAATTTTGGGTTTGAAGAAACCATTGAAAGATACATTTGAGATGATTGACCTTTGTTTGTTGCATTTATTTTTAGGCATCAAAGTCTTACAAATGGATGATAGTATATTTATTTCTCAACCTAAATATGCATTGGAATTTTTTCAAAAGTTCAAAATGGAAAACCGTAAACCTTGTGCTACACCTTATTAGTTGGGAGTGAAGCTAACCATGAAGTGTGATTCTTTGATAGTTAATGCTACACTATATTGATAGATTGTCAATAGATTTATTTATTTAATTCATAATTGACCTGATATTTCCTTTGTTGTCGGTGTGGTTTCTTGGTTTATGTAGGATCCATGAGAAAGTCACCTTAAATCCACAAAGATAGTTATTTGTTACTAGCTTGGTATGAAGTATTGTAGTGACAAAGTGAACTAGTTGGTTACACTGACTCAGATTTGGTTGGAGATGGCAACGATAAGAAGTCTACATTTGGCTATGTGTTTCGACTTGGCTTTGGATCCATTATTTGGTCTTGTAAAAAGAAGAATGTGGTTTCTTTATTGATTACAAAAGAAGAATATCATGGTGTAATGAACAAAGTCACAAAGACCATGTGGATTCACCATCTCATGGGTGAACTTTGTTTCCTAGTTGAGTCATTGACTGTGTTATATTGTGACAATCAAAGTGTGGTACAAGTTGCAGAGAATTTTGTTGCACACAATAAAATGAAGCATGTGGAGCTTCATGCTCATTATTTGAGACAATTAGTACAATAAAATATTGTGACTCTTTTTTATTGTAGGATAGATGAAGCTCCACATGAAGCCTCTCTCAAAAGTTAAGTTTGTGAAATTTCGGGCTATGCTTGGGCTTCAGGAAGTTGCAATTATTGGGGGGGTGTATAGAAGTAATTGTACCTCTTGAATCTTCAGAACGTTGAGTTGATGGGGGGGGGGGGTGTTGGAACAATAGGCTATGTAGGTTCATTACACCTTTGGATCTTTTGGAGACAACGAGTCAATTAGAAGATTCCACTGAGAGGTTGACTAAGAGATCCACTAGTTGGTCGACCATGCATTTGACTGGTTGGGAAATTAGAACAAAACAATCCATTGGTGCATAGAATATACATAAATCAAGGAGTTTGTTAAGTTCCCTAACCAATCTATGTGAATTTAATTTTCCTCACTTCAAGGGAGTTGGTTACATTTTGGTGCTATATAAGATGGTCCTATGTGTCAATCTATGATAAGTGAATATATGTGCTATGTATACTATATTGAAATATTTTGGTTTCTTACACTACTATGTATGTTGGGCTATGTTTATTTGTACTCAAATGTTGTAATGGTGTTTTTAGACACCTCTCTCTTGGAATACTATCTCTTTGATCTACCTAATCCTCTGATTTTTCAATAGTTAATCTTCTGTTGTGATTTACTTATTTTATCTTCCACATGGTATTGGATTAGGGGAACCCCGCCTTGTTATGAAGTACTATGCTCCATGTCATAGTTTGCACGAATTTTATTTTTATTTTTTTAAATTTGGTAGTGGATCGAGCGATCTTTGGCTCAACCCTTTGATTCCTTTTTCTATAGATATGTGCCCATGTACAGAGACTGATATTTCACATTGCCTCATGCAACCCTCCATTGTTGTGACAACATATTGGTTTTTGTCTAACTATTTATGCCCACTTATTGCAGATTTAGATTTGCTCGAGTTTCATTTTTAATCCTTGTAAAGTTCCTGCAAGTTAGCTCTATGTGAAGGTGTGGTTCCTATGAAGAAAAAAAGCAACACATTTATTTACTGTATGTACTATTTTGGGTGTTTGGTAGCGCCTTAAACAACTCAACTACCTAGGATCCAAGGCATGAGTAACATAGAGGGGTTTTCAATGAAATTATTCTGTGTGTTTTCCACACATTGTATGTTTAGAATCAATGACTCAATGACATCCCATCATAATGTGGAACAAATTTCATAGCACTAAGGAATTTTAAACCTCGAGCTTTCTTGTTGTCTTCATCATTTAATGGTTGGATGGATGGAAAACTATGGCTTGTGGTCCGGTGAACTTTTGGATCTCTGCCCTACTCATCTCTAGAAGCTAGTAGGCCACTGCACATGGCTTCAAGGATTCCTTGTCTTCAACATAGTGGGTGAGGGAACTGGATTTGGACTATGTATCAATCATCATGTTTCAAACTCGGTCGTTGAGATTTACAATAGTTTGTTGGATTACTGAGAGGGGGGGTGAATCAGTAATAACATAATTATAATCATTTTTCTTCAAATGTTATATCAATGTAGAATTATTATCCAATAATGATAAGTAAGAAATAAACAATCACACACATACACAATACAACAGTGTTTTACGTGGAAATCCAAATCGAGAGAAAATGACAGAATGGTTTTTCTTATATGTCTTGAAGAATTACATTCATTGGAAGCACCAACTTCCTTTGTTTTCCAGCGGCAACTGGAAGGAGGCTCCAACCCCCTAGTTTCCTAGGCTACAACCTGAGGGAAGCTCCAACTCCTCAATTCTCCGGCTACAACTAGAAGGAGGCTACAACCCCCTATGTTCTTCGACTACAACCGGAAGGTGGCTACAACCACCTGTCCTTGCTTCGTCCTATGACCCTGAAGTAGAAGTAGAATGATGGAACCATTGTCACACTATCAATATGAGATATACCGCTGTAAACTTGTACCAATAAATCTGAACCATGCATCAACCATGCATCAACCTGTACCTCAACCTGTAATCAACCTGTACCATAAACAAGTGCATCAACCTGTACCATAAACAATTGCATCCAATCATGTACCAAGTATGTACCAATCATGTGTTAATTACTCATCAACTATGACTCATCAATATGTACCAACATCATCAACTATACACCTCATGTATGTGCCAACTCGTCAACTACTTGTCTCAACCATGTACTCAACATGTACCTCAACCAAAAGCCCTCATAAATTTCATCATCCAAATATGATTTGTAGCTCTGTAATAGACCTGGTGTATATGATCACATTCCTGCAAACCTTCCTTAACTTTCACAACAAGAGACTAGCATTTTCATCAAAATTTTCTTTAGTCTCACATGACTAGTTTTGGATTAGTCAACAACCCTAACTTGAAGTAATAAAAAATTTGAACCCATAATGTATAAAGATATTAAACTGATACACAATGTTCTTCAATTTGTTTTATGCAATTCCTCCAGGTGTTACTACTTGGAACCTCTCAGAAAAGGAGTTATAAAAAAAATGACATACCTTGCTAAATTCTGGCTTATTCTAGAGAGCGATCTTGTAGAGCGTGCCCCGCATGAAATATTCGTTGAATTGATATGAAATTGTTTCAAAGAATACTAAGGACAATACCCTAACCAACACATATGGTCTCACTAAATTTAGATCTATTATGAAGAAGTTATGACGTTTTTACCCGAAACACCTATTTTTGACTAGTTTCAGGACTAGCCACAAACCCTATTTTCCACGGAGTGTAACTCCCAAAATAAAACTACCCACAAGCTGAATTTTTTACCATAGATACTTGGGTATGTTTTCTCAACGAAATAGCAATTTTACGGTCTGAATCATTATAGAAAAAAAGTTATAGGGAAAATGGTGATATGACCTGTAAATAACATATCTTAGAAAACACCATCAAAAAAATTTATCCTTCCTTGCATTTTGGCCTTCTTTTCTTCACCTTCCCTCATAAATTCGGCTTAGATATCCTTGGTTACCTTAGACACCTATAGATGTTCAATATTCTCAAGTGTAATTAAAATGAAAGAGCCTTGCCTCTTATTTATACTCTCCAAGTAACTTCCTTAAACACATCTTCTAGGTCACTTGATTCACTTTCCTTATTTTAGGGTTAACCCACTTCTAATTTCTCCATTAAATTTATTATTGAAATAATTTATTTTGTATTCACTTTGAATTATAATACACTCATCACTTCACTTTATTATTTACCTTTTAAAATCTCTTAAACCACTTTGACTACTTTGACCTTTTGGGGTTTCTAGATGACATATGAGGGTGCTCCAACTTCGTAAGGCCATAACTCTCAAACCGTGAGGAGTTATGTGACATTCCACATACCATCAGAAATAGAATGACATGTAATATCCATTTAGAATAGTATTACCTTCAAATATAGCAAAAATCATACCGTTATCCATCAAACAAACTTGGGTCCATTACCCAAACCTGGGTTCTCCAACTTCACATGGTCATAACTCTCTAACCGTGAGGAGTTATGTGACGTTCTACATACCATCGGAAATGGAATGAAAAACAATATCCATCTAGGATAGTTTCCCAGACAAATTCACTGTCCTTCATCTCATTATTCCACAATTAAGCATGGGTTCTCTTACTCCGCAAAGTGTCTTCCCGTAAGGGCTTTCACCATAAGGGGACCACTTTGGAGTTCATCCATATTTACTTCTTATCAACCATGAAAAAACAATAATGAGTCATATTTACATCAAAAAATCTTGGGTCCATTATCCAAACCTTTGTGCTACGGGGCTTTCTTCAAGGGTTGACATCAATGACAACCAACCTTAATCAACAATCTCCCCCTTTGGCATTGATGGAAACACTCTGATGCAATACTGAAATCATATCACTCATGCCCCCCCTGGAACCATGCCTCTGTCCTCTGCATCTGATAAATATGCCTCTTTCCTCTGCATCTGATAAATATCTCCCCCTTTGTCATCAATGGAAAATGTATCTTTCCATCCGGGGCTGCTCCCCCTGACTGAACTATCCTCTTAAGGTGCTTCCTCGTGTACATCTAAGCCATATAAGATAAGCATTCAAAAAACATTC
This sequence comes from Picea engelmannii, assembly GCA_009831015.1. Classification (NCBI taxonomy): domain Eukaryota; kingdom Viridiplantae; phylum Streptophyta; class Pinopsida; order Pinales; family Pinaceae; genus Picea; species Picea engelmannii. The sequence continues at coordinate 6,552 of ML860853.1, forward strand.
ATTTTGTATTATAAATAACTCCAAGTCTTTGGCGAAGATATTCAAAAGCTTCCCGTGGAAGTGGTTTTGTAAATATGTCTGCCACTTGTTTTTTTGTGCCCACATACTCAACTCTGATGTTATTTTCTGAACCTATTCCCGTAGAAAGTGATACTTGATTGGAATGTGCTTCGTCTTAGAGTGCATCACCGGGTTTTTTGAGATACTGATGGCACTTGTATTATCACAATATATTGGAATGGGCTCATCATACTCAACCTGTATATCTGTCAAAGTTTGTTTCATCCAAAAAACCTGTGTACAACATGCTGCCGCTGCAATATACTCTGCCTCGACTGTAGATAGAGATATTGATGATTGTTTCTTGCTTAGCCATGATACCAAACACTCATCTAAGTAGAACGATGCTCCACTGGTGCTTCGTCGGTCATCAATACAACCTGTCCAATCTGCATCTTTGTAGGCAATAAGTTATAGATCTTTTCCTTTTGGATACCATAATCCAAACTCTTCTGTTCCTTTGAGATATCTGAAGATCCTCTTTACTACTAATACATGTGATTCCTTTGGTGCTGCTTGAAATCGTGCCATCTATCCAAATACCTGCATTACATCTGGTCTGGATGCTGTCACATATAGTAGACTGCCAATCATTGACCTGTATTGCCTCTGATCTGTAGACTTCAAATCATCATCTTTGCTCAACTTACAACTGGTTTGCATGGGAGTGATAACTGGTTTGCAATCTTCCATTCCGAATCTCTTTAACATTTCTCTGATATACTTGGTTTGAGAAATAAAAATTCCTTGGTTGCTTTGACGTATCTGAAGTCCCAGAAAGAAGGATAATTCTCCAAGTAATGACATTTCAAATTCATTCTGCATGTCTTTTGCAAATTTATGGCTTAACCTGTCATCAACACCACCAAAAATAATATCATCAACATAAATTTCAATTAATAAAATATTACCTTGACTTACCTTGATGTAGAGGTTGCTGTCTGCACTTCCTTTTCTGAACCCACCCTGCTGTAGATACTAATCCAGTATGGAGTACCATGCTCTAGGAGCTTGTTTTAGACGATACAATGCCTTCTTTAATTTACACACATAGTCTGTGTTCTCTGACAACTGAAATCCTTCTGGTTGTTCAATGTAGATTTCTTCTTCAAGTTCCCCATTCAGAAAAGATGATTTTACGTCCATCTAATATACTTTAACATTTTTGGAGCATGCATATGCTAAAAGCAAACAAATTGCTTCCATTCTGGCAACTGGGGAAAATGTCTCTTCAAAGTCAATTTCTTCAATCTGTGCATATTCTTTACATGCCAATCTAGCTTTGTTCCTTGTAACCTTTCCATATTCATTCAATTTATTCCTGAAAACCCATTTTGTGCCGATCACATTCTTATTCTTTGGTCTTGGAACCAATTCCCAAGTGTTATTTTTCTCTATTTTATCCAATTCTTCATCCATGGCATTATTCCAAAATTCATCCTTGCTGGCTTCTTCAAAACAGTTTGGTTCAATTGTAGATAAGCGTGCTAGGTGTGTTTGTTCCGGTGAACGGATTTTTCTTCTAGTCTCAACTCTTGCATCTTTGTTTCCAATAATCTGATTTGAAGGATGATTCTTCTGTACTCGTTTGCTAAGTGTCTTTGGAGATACTTGCTGAAATTTATTTTCTACTTCTGTCAGATTCTTTTCATCTTCTTCTTCCTCTTTTACTTCTTTTTCATCTTCTTCTTCGAAAAGTTGTTCCATTGATTTGTTTTCTTCTTCCTTTGATTCTAGTCTCCCCGTTTCATCAATTGTTACATTGATGCTTTCCACAACTTTGTTTAATCTTAGATTGTAACGCTTGTATGATTTCCTTGTACTTGAGTAACCGACAAGTATTCATTTGTCCACACGAGAGTCAAACTTTCCCATTCTGCCATCTTCTTTTTTGATGTAGCATTTGCTTCCAAAAACTACGAAGTGCTTCACATTTGCTGGTCTTTCTTTCCATAGCTCGTAGGGAGTTTTATCAGTGTTGTTTCTGAGCATTACTTTGTTTTGAATGTGAATTGTTGTATGCACTTCCTGTGTCCAAAAAATATCTGTCAACTTTGAATCCATTATCATTGTTCGAGCCATTTCTTGTATTGTCCTATTCTTTCTTTCAACAACTCCATTCTGTTGAGGTGTCCTAGCAACGAAGAATTGCCTTTTTATTCCATGATTTCTGCAATAGTCCATAAATTCCTTTGAGGTGAATTCTCCTCCATTATCCGATCTTAAGAATTTGATTCTTGAATCCATCTCATTTTCAAACATTTCCTTGAAGATCTTGAAGTTTTCAAAATCTTCTGACTTGTTCTTGAGAAAACAAACTGCAGTCATTCTTGTATAATCATCAACTAATAACATAAAATATCTCTCACCTTTTAAGCCTTTTGTTGTAGTTGGTCCAACTAGATCAGTATGCACAATTTCTAGTGGTTTTGTTGTTGAATATTCCTTTGATTTGAACCTAGTCTTTGTTTGCTTTCCTTGTTGGCAATGCTTGCAAAAAATGTTGGTTGGTTTCGTGATCTGGGGAATTTCTCTGACTGCTTCTCTTTTGCCAACTTTGACAAGGTTATCAAAATGCATGTGACCCATTCTTCTATGCCATAGCCAACTTTCATCTTCCTTTCCTAGACAACACTTTTTATTTCCAATTTCGCTTAACACATATATGTTGCTTGAAGTTCTTGCAAATGTAGTGACCAATTTCTCTGAAACTTCTTTTCTTATCTCACACTTTTGTGAATCGAAAATAACTTTATGACCTTGGTCACACATTTGACTCACACTTAAAAGATTATGTTTCATATCTTCTACTAGTAGAACATTTTTTGCCTTTTCATTCTTATTCCCAGTTCAGACTGTGCATTTTTTAATGATTTTGGCTGAATCATCATTTTCGAAGGAGACTGATCCATCTCTTTCCTTTCGTAATTTAAGAAACTTGTCTCTATCACCTGTCATGTGTTTTGAACATCCACTATCAATATACCAACCACGTTTCTTCTGTTTAGCTTGTAGAGTGACTGTGCATTCTTCATTGCTATACTGATCTTACTTTCTTATCCATGTCGTTTTCAGAGGTTCTTGTTTGTGACTCTGTTGAGGTTCTTTAGGAGGGACTGTCATTCTACAATTTTTTGCCATGTGTCCAAAATTGTTACATTTGTAACATTCCACTTTAGTGCTCAAAGATTCAAACCTGTTGTAACTTCTTCTCTGTGTTTCACTAGGTCTTCTTAAATAACTCCTTTGTGTATGGCTCTCAAAGTAGTTATTGTTCCTGTTCTTAGCTCTGCAATTTACAACTTTATGTCCAAAATTATTACATGCATAATATAAACCAAAAAATATAGTTTGATACCTAGTAGTTGAAGATCTTCTGAAAGGAGGTGCTCTTATGAATCTTTCTTTTTCTTGAGGCTTGCCAATCTGTTGTTGATTTTGAAATCTAAATCTTCTCGATGGAGGAGTTTCCTTGTAATCTTCTTTGTATATCTTTTTATCCCCTTTGGTTGTTTTTGCATAGATTTTTGGATTTGTTTCTTTCTCTGTTGTTTTGGATCTTTATTCATTTTCTGTCTGATTATATCCAAGTCCGGACTTGTCAAGATGAGATTTTTGACTGCTGATAATGTCATCCAGAACTTTTGAGCTATTCTGCATATTTACTTTTGAATATCCTTTCTTAGTGTGACAATATCTGCTTCCAGGTTTCCAATGATCATGTCCTTTCCTTCTAGTTGTTTTTTGAGTGATTTTTAAATTCTTTTATCTTCTTCTATTTGAACCTTCAATTTTGTGGTCATTTGTTCTAGTTCTTGAGTGCCTTTTTTTAATCTAGTTCTTCTTGTAGTTTTTTTTTTTCTTCTTTTCTCTTCTGATAACTTCTATGACACTCATTAATTCTTCTTGGAAGTCAGCTTCAACCTCTTAGATTTCTTTTTCATATTCTTCTTCAGAGTCTTCTTTATCAGAGTCTTCTACTGCCATGAATAGAACTCTCCCTGTTTCACTGTCACTGACTTCATCTTCATCTGATGATGATATGTCTTCTTTGGTGCAAAATATTTTCTTGAAAACTTTCTTTGTAGTTCTTTTACCTTTATATGTTTGTTTGCCTTTTGAGTAATCTTCATCATTTCTCTTTTTCTTATGAGGAAATTTGTTAGAAAAATGACCAATACCATCACAATTAAAACAAATTAAAGGAAGCTTACCTCTATACCTAGCATTGGTTCCCTTGTTCAGTCTTTTGACGAAGTTGGCCACTTCTTCATCATCTTCCGATACTGCTGCTATATTCTTCTTGTTACTTTATTTTTGCTTTGATCTTTTGGATGCTTTGAAGGATGCTTCTTTTACATCTAAATTTTCCTGTTCAGTTCTCATCTCATATACTGTGAAGATTCCATGCAGTTTGTCCATGCTTATTGAGTTTAGATCCGATCTTTCTTCTAGTGCTGATATCTTAGAGTTGAATTTTATAGGAAGAGATCTTAGTACCTTTTGAACAATTACAGATTCTTCAATTTCTTCTCCCAATCCTATGATTGCATTCACTATTTCATCTACTCGTAAGAAGTAGGCTGCAATATCTTCATCTTTCTTCATTTTTAGTTGTTCGAACTGATCTTTGTAAGTTTGAATCTTTGCTGCTTTGACTTTTGAATCTCCTTCATAAATATTTCGAAGCTTGTCCCAAATCTCTTTAGCATATTTACAATGTGCAACTTTGGTGAATACTGTATCACTGAGACCATTCAAAAGTGCATTTTTGACTTTGAAATTATTCTCACCGAGTTTCACTGCTTTGTCATTTGTTGGTGGAACTGCTAGTGCTGTGTATCCATCTACAATTGATTGCTAAACTTGAAATCCCTGTTCCTGTATATATGTTTTCATCCTTATTCTCCAAAAAAACATACTTCTGTCCATCAAACTGTGGTATTCCATTTTTATACAAGTTGGTACTCTCCATGATCTACCTTTCAGTGGTTAAACTAATTTCTGAAGGAACCTGCTCTGATACCAATTGTTGAATTACTAAGAGGGGGGGTGAATCCGTAATAACGTAATTATAATCCTTTTTCTTCAAATGCTATATCAATGTAGAATTATTATCTAATAATGAACAGTAAGAAATAAACAATCATACACATACACAGTACACTGGTGTTTTACGTGTAAACTCAAATCGAGAGAAAATGACAGAATGATTTTTCTTATATGTATTGAATAATTACATTCATTGAAAGCACCAACTTCCTTTGTTTTCCAGCTGCAACTAGAAGGAGGCTCCAACCCCCTAGTTTCTCAGGTTACAACCTGAGGGAAGCTCCAACTCCCCAATTCTCTGGCTACAACCAGAAGGACGCTACAACCCTCTATGTTCTCCGGCTACAACCGAAAGGTGGCTACAACCACCTGTCCTTGCCCCGTCCCGCCACCTTGAAGTAGAAGTAGAATGATGGAACCATTGTCACACTATCACTGTGAGATTACTGCTGTAAACCTGTACCAATAAATCTGAACCATGCATCAACCTGTACCTCAACCTGTACCATAAACAAGTGCATCAAACTGTACCATAAACAAGTGCATCCAACCACGTACAAAGTATGTACCAGTCATGTGTCAACTACTAATAAATTATGACTCATCAATATGTACCAACATCATCAACTATATACCTCATGTATGTGCCAACTCATCAACTACTTGTCTCAACCATGTACTCAACATGTACCTCAACCAAAAGCCCTCATCAATTTCATAATCCAAATCTAATTTGTAGCTCTACAGTAGACTTGGTGGATATGATCACATTTCTGCAAACCTTCCTTAACTTTAACAACAAGATACTAGCATTTTCATCAAACTTTTCTTTAGTCTCACATGCCTAGTTTTGGATTAGTCAACAACCCTAACTTGAAGTAATCATAAATTTGAACCTATAATGTATAAATATACAAAACTGTTACACAATGTTCTTCAGTTTTTTTTATGCAATTCCTTCAGGTGTCACTACTTGGAACCTCTCAAAAAAGTAGTTATAGCAAAAATGACATACCTTGCTGAATTCTGGCTTATTCTAGAGACAGACCTTGTAGAGCATGCTCCACACGAAATATTCGTTGAATTGATATGAAAAAGTTACAAAGAATACTAAGGACAATACCCTAACCAACACATTTGGTCTCATGGAATTTGGATATGTTATGAAGAAGTTATGACGTTTTTACTCGAAACACCTATTTTTGACTAGTTTCAGGACTAGCCACAAACCCTATTTTCCACAGAGTGTAACTCCCAAAATACAACGAACCATAAGATGATTTTTTTACCACAGATACTTGGGTATGTTTTCTCAATGGCATAACAATTTCACGGTTTGAATCATTATATAAAAAAATGTATAGTGAAAATGGTGAGATAACCTGTAAATAACATACCTTAGAAAGAACCATTAAAATAATTTGTCCTTTCTTGCATTTCAGTCTTATTTTCTTCACTTTCCCTCATAAATTCAGCTTATATATCCTTGGTTACCTCAAACACCTATAGATATTCAATATGTTCAAGTGTAATTAAAATGAGAGAACCTTGCCTCTTATTTATACTCTCCAAGTAGCTTCCTTAAAAACATCTTCTAGGTCACTTGGCCTTCCTTATTTTAGGGTTAACCCACTTCTAATTTCTCCATTAATTTTATTATTGAAATAATTTATTTTTTATTCATTTTGAATTATAATACACTCATCACTTCACTTTATTATTTACCTTTTAAAATCTCTTAAACCACTTTGACTACTTTGACCTTTTGGCTCTTCTAGATGACATATGAGAGTCCTCCAACTTCGTAAGGCCATAAATCTCAAACCGTGAGGAGTTATGTGACATTACACATACCAATAGAAATGGAATGACATATAATATCCTTCTAGAATAGTATTACCATCAAATATAACAAAAATCATACCGTTATCCATCAAACAAACTTGGGTCCATTACCCAAACCTGGGTTCTCCAACTTCACATGGTCACAACTCTCTAACCGCGAGGAGTTATGTGACGTTCTACATACCACCGGAAATGGCGTGACAAGAACTATCCATCTAGGATAGTTTTCTTGACAAATTCACTATCCTTCATCTCATTATTCCACAATTAAGCATGGGTTCTCTTACTCCGCAACACATCTTCCCGTGAGGGCTTTCACCATAAGGGGAGCACTTTGGAGTTCATCCATATTCACTTATTATCAACCATGAAAAAACAATAATGAATCATATTTACATCAAACAATATGGGGTCCATTACCCAAACCTTTGTGTTACGGGGCTTTCTTCAAGGGTTGACATTAATGACAACCAACCTTAATCAACAGTTTTGCACCCCAACTAAAGGGTTTTTTGGTCCCCTTTCTATGTGTTCTTTGTAAGTGTCCTCTACCAATGCCAAACTTCTCTTAGGTCTCTCTTCACCCACTTTGAAGTTGAGGTGTGAACTCTAATTTTGAGAAAAAGGAAAAATATTATACTCAAATATCTATGTTTTTATTATTTATTAATTGACCATTGTAGGGGAGTTGATTGATTGGAAGGGGTAGGGTACAATTTTAAACCTTATAAAAAGTTATTGGCAAACATAATTAAAAAAAATAAAGTAGTTGTATTGTAAAATAAAAAAAAATGGGAGGGGGACATATTATGTTTATTGTTGAACACAATTAAAAAAATAAAGCAACTATATTGTAAAATAAAAAAATGGGAGGGGCAAATTTAATTTTTTAAATATTATATATATATATATATATATATATATATATAGAGAGAGAGAGAGAGAGAGAGAGAGAGAGAGAGAGAGAGAGAGAGAGATCAACCCCTTGATTTGAATCTGGGTCTTTGAAGTGACAATCGCCCCAAATTTCCACTAGATCACATCTCAATGGACACACAAAGAACATGTTTTTTGAAATATGTGGGGATATTCACACTTTGTGCACTACTCTAATACATTCTTCTCTTTTGTCCACCACACTGACTATTGAAATGATGATAATATTTCCTTGTGTTCATTTATGCATAGGCACCATTATCAATTGTATCCTACATTTATTGACATTCATGTGGCACCATTATGAATATGTCTAACTGTTCTACGTTTTAGTCTTTTTCGCCGAAATCCAAGGACATAAATCTGCACGAAATCACTATTTTCTGTTGTTTAAAATCCATTTTTGAATGCAAAAATGGATTCAACATGCTGAAAAATCCCCAGGGAACTCAGATTATACATAAATAATCACTGAAATTTGCAGATCTAACAATTTCTCACGGGATTTTGGGCAAATATCATCAGAAAATGGCCAAAATGTAGAACGTTTAGAGTACGACTTTATTTATTATTTCATTTTTGTTGAAAACCCTTGAAAATAAAATTCTAATCATAAAAAATATGTAATTGAAAAATTTGAATAAAATTAGTTTTAAAACCTCAAACTATGTTCTTGAAAGGGTAGGTTAGCGCTCTACAGACTATCAATCCACAACTCTCAAACATAATCCAAAATCAATATCCAATACTGCTAATGAGTCTCTTTCCATAATCCTATATCATAGAGGAAAGGCTTCACACAAATCCAATACTCAGAAGCCACTTTCTTTATGAGGAAACTTTTTAAATTGCATTCTCACCCCATATGCAACAATCAAATGGAGGAACATAAGGACTTGCTCAAGAAATTAAAGCCATAGTCTTGAACATACCAAGCTCAACCAAATCCAAAATTAAATCAAATAAGGAGCACAAGGCTTATATCCCTCATACCAATATAGAATTTAAAAGATCAATCAACACATTTGTTGCATTCACTAGCTCTGTCTTTGTACATTACAATCGACTCTATTATATAGCCATAGAATCCTTGTAACAACCTATTAAATTCTTGCTAAATAAATAGAACAAATTTTCGTTAAATTAGAATACACCACATATTTCTATTGGTGTAGTTATTGAGTAGGAGTGAATCATGGATTTGATCTAATATAACACCCCCCCTTAATGATTAAACCAGATACATTTCCAAGTTTATCTCTAAACTTGGTAAATTTATCATTAGTAAGTGGTTTTATCATTATGTCAATAGTTT
>ML860854.1:0-11639 GCA_009831015.1 Picea engelmannii
ACACTTGGATACAACCATGGAATAGGAGCATTAGACTAACATCTTGTTAGAGAGTGCACCATCCTAGAGGAGAGGCATTAAACCCTAGGAGAATCATTCCTCGAGGGTGTTTCCATGGAATAGGAGCATTAGACTAACATCTTGTTAGAGAGTGCATCATCCTAGAGGAGAGACATTAAACCCTAGGAGAATCATTCCTCGAGGGTGTTTCATCATGGGGGTTGGATAAACCCTAGTATGACACTTGTACATCCTTGTATTGTAGAGAGTTATCAGAACCGGACCGGTCAACCCCCAAAATGTTAACCAACGGAAATCAAAGTACATAGAGGGCTTGGTGCTCTTGATTAAATGCCAATTCCATACCCTCATACATGATAGAATCCACTAGAAACGTTGTAATCTTGAAAACTGTTAAGTCTGTTGAATTTTGAATGGGACCTAAAATTCAACTTTCTCCATATGAAGTCCAGTGAGGTTGGAACCACTCTCAAACATACCAAAACAATTAATGGTAATGTTAAAACTTAAGTAAAAGGATGAAAATGAAAGATAAAAGAGAATGTCACTTTTACTTTCTCCTTATCTTTCGTTTTGATCCTTTTACTTTAAGAATTTAATATTACCATCAATTACTAGGGTGGGTGAAATGGTGATGATAGATGGACATATTTAAAATGTTTATTCGTGGTTAATGAGGGGATTTTTTGCCACCTAAGGGACCCACGACCCTCTTGGTCGCTTGGACGGGCCTACACAACAATAAAAATCTGTGGAAACGATTGTTGTTTGCACTGAAATAGCTGGGAAATGCTGCCGACTGTACCGTACGACATGTCCAAATCGGGAAACATTGTATGGTATGACTGGCGGCATTTCCCAGCTGTTTCGTACCTGTTTCAGCGTTTCGGGTACTGGTACGTGGCCTTGGGAGGAGTTTCTTGCAACGTAGGTCACAAGTCTCATTGTATGATCTCAATCAAATCACTCATTCAATATTAGCTATATATTATTTATCCTATATGGATTTCAACTATCTTTTTTCTTATATTGGATATTCCGTAAATGAATTATTGCTCATTACATTTGTATCGGAGCCCCTTCTCGAGCACTTCTGTTGATTCCGACTTTTGGTGTAATGTTCCTGACTTGGCTAGTCTAGGAAACGTTGCTAATGTGTGTGTAGGATTAATTGTTTACAACATATAAATGATCATACAAATGCGACAAAGGACTGCAAAGTTTATATTATGATATCTCTGCGGAGTACAAAGGCCGAATTTGGCTAAATAAAATGAATCACTCGGCTAGATCAAAAGACAAAAGGATCTTAGCCGGAATACAATAAGCAAACTAAATGATAATACCCGATAATAGATGAGCACTGCGGGATCAATGGATGAGCTGGAACTATGGCCGCTCGTACGGTAACTGCTGGAAGTCTGGAAAGTTCGCCCTGGCGGCTATACCTCTCGGAATGGCCTAGAAACTGTACCAAATGGTGCGCCCTACTCTAGCTCTTAGGCCTGGTAACTGACTGGCCCCTCTGCTGGTGGGTCTGGACCTCAGATGGATCCCCTTGGGGGAATGCGCCCCTCTCTCACTGGCAAAATGCGTCCTAGTGATTCCACCGTCGGAATCGGTTGAGATGTATCTCAAAATGCTTGCCTTGGTCTACTGGGAAATGGGTCAGAAGGGTTTCCCTGAATCTGATCTGATGCTCGCTCGGGAACCCCGGATGTGTACTCCAAAAGTGTCGCACTTCCAAGTCTGGAAAATGCGCCCCAGATGATTCCTCCGTCGGAATCTGACGAGGAACCAGGCAAAAGGTGCGCCTTGCCTTCCTCTCAACTGGGTCGGAGGGAATCTCTGAACTCTTCCTGGATGGGACAAGTCGATTCCCTGAACCTCCTCAGGAGCTGCACCCTCACCCTGGATAAGTGCGCCCTTGATGCCGGACCCTGCATAATTGCTGCTGAAGAATGATGGAAGACCTGTGTGATCTTCCCGGTGACTAGGGTGTCTCTCAACACCAAAATCAACCAACTGGTGTCTTCCTCCTAGAATCCACTGAACTATCTCTCCTGAGATGTGCCTCTCTCCTCAATGACAAGTCATAATTTGCATAATGATGAATTAGGTCGCTGACCCTTCTCTTATAGCTTTTCTAAACCCTAATTCGCTGCTGAAACCCTAATTCGTTGTTGACCTTTTCCCTCCAAGTGACTTTTACTTTATTTTATTATTCCTTGATTAAATCACTTAATTAATTAACCATTTTACCTCTAAAAAGTGATTTATCCATCCTTATAGCTTCTCCGGCCACTGAAAGTCACTTCTCATCATCTTATCCCGTAGTGCTCTTCTTCCCGATTTCGATGAGCTATTACACTAAGAGGTTTCTCCAAGTAATATGCCCATTATGACCTTCTTAGTGAATTTAATTAAGATATGACCCATAATAACTCAAAATTACGGAAATCGACGGAATGCAACAGAACCAAAGCCAAGCTGTGCAGAATGGATCCCGATGATGAACGATGCAAGTCGGGCCCAAATAAACCCCTCAATATCTCCCGAACTCTCTGTCACCCCTATCTGGCTACTCGGGTAGGCATAACACTCTGAAATGTTGTAATGTTATAATGTCCCAAAATGGGGACATTACATTTGGCCACACACAATTATGAAAGTTTCTCTGATTTTGTGTCTTTGATAATAAATCAGCCTTTTCCCATTTAATGTTCAGAAATTTTGTTGAAAGAAGATTATTCTGCTGCAAATTTGAAGAACAATTCAGAAAAAAAATAAAGATAGAGACTCAAAGACGACTTCACTGCAAAAAAATTGAGTAAACCCTAATCGCTTCAAATAAATTGGAATGTGCCTATAATAATCATGGTTTTAAAAAGGCCAACCTGTTGTATTTTTAAACGAAGCTGCTACCATATAACCTTGTTTGTGGGTCCCTATTCTGTTGTGCTGTGATGTTGATAGAGCAATGACACCACATAAAAATAGGCATGGCACACTGAGTCAAGGCAGGGAGCACCGCTCGAAGAACAAATTGCAAACTGTCATTTCCACCATAGACTGTGCCATCCTCACCGAGAATTAAATCATTTGAGAAAATGTTGATAAAGGTAACCATTGGACACTATAGGGGAATATTAAACACATCTGACCAAAACCCATCAGAAGAATTAAAATCAAGCTCAATAAATCCTTTGTCCACATCAATCAGACTCTATAGTAAAAGACAGGACTCAAGGCCACCAAAAGTCAAAGAATTAACAGTATTGACTGCCAAAAATATGATTGTAGGAATCTGAAATCGCTAATTTCAGCATAAGGATTGAAGGACTCATTGCTTCAGCTGTTAGTTATTTCGAAGCTCCATCTGCTAAAATAATAATACTTTGAAAAAATGAATCTTTGCATATATCTGCCAAAACAAAATGGATGCACTGTAAAATTATGGAAGTCAGGGTATGCTGTCCATAAGGATCGCCCACAAATTGAAATGTTGAAGCCGTTTGAGCCACTTGCACTTATCGGATAGTGGAGCTATGATTTTTTGTCGGGAGTTGAATTAGGGTGAGTACAAACGTGTAGAAGATGTGTCCATTCTAATGCTACTGTTGACCAAGTCTATTACAGGGTATTTCTAGAGTTTCAATATCCAACATCACATTGAAGAAGTGGGTCCCTCGTACTTTGTACAGCCACTCAATATCAAAAGTGTAATAGTTGTTAAACCATGGCAAACACCTATGCATACTAAGAGTACAATAATTGCAAGGACATATTCGTTAAGGACTTAGCAGAGAGAGAAAATCGTCACTAAAAAATTATAATGAGGACTTGCTTGCACAAATCAAGGAGTTAAAAGAGGAAAAATAGTTCAATCAGAAATTACAGCAGGAAAACAATATTTCAAGAAGAAATTCAATAAGAACTTATTAAAAAAAGATGAAGAAAATTCTCGCCTAAGGATCTTAATTAGAGGTTGCTTGAACAAATCAAAAGGTTACAATATGAGAAGCAGAAGAATCAAGATTTCAAAAAGAAATCCAACAAGTCAGAAATTGATGAAGAACCTTCTTGCCCAAGGAACCATAATCAAAATTTGCTTGCATAAGAATGAGAAAAAATCACAAGAAGAAAAGTTAGAGAAATTTACTAGCAAAGCGTCATTGATCATAAAGAAATAATGATCGACCCAGCTGAAATGGAAAAGTCATCAGATGTAAAATCCAGACCATGGAAAAATTATCTGATACACATCTGGTCGACGTCAAAAATAAAAAATATGCTTATATTGAAATTATATCAACCAATAACGTACTAGAAGTACTAAAAGACGAATTTTCCAAAACCCAAACACAAGATTGAAGGATGCCCTATCGTCATCCTAATTATAATAGTCATCATATTATTCAACGGATTGACCAAGGACGAAATCAATATCAAAGACGAAGTGATGATCCTAGCATATCAGAAGAAAGCTCAGTTTTGGAATCTTATCATCACCTAGATCACAGAAGACGTCGCCACACACTTCTGCAGAAAAATGAATTAGAGTGGTTTGATCCTTTCACAATATGACAATTTTGCTCAATGCTTTATAACTCATATTGTCTTGGGTCTTCAACCTTCACCGCTTGAATAATGAAAAATCATGAGAAGGCATTGCTTGCCAGAACAAAGACATAGCTTTTTCCATAAAATTCTTTGAGGACAAAGCATCTTTGAAGGGATAGGCAATGTAATGAATATAACATATATAACCTTACATAATAGTAATAATAATAATATAATATTAATGTTAAACTAAGGGACATCTATTCACCTTCGTGACTAGTCAATGCTTGTAAAGTATATTATTCATTCTATATGGATTTCAACCATCTTTCCTTATGTTGGATATTTCTAAATGAACTATTGTTCATTACGCACCATTAGTTTGCCAAATTTCTATACCTAGGTAGTGATGAAGGAGGCTTAAATCAATCATGTCAAAAATGTAACACATCAAATTTTACCTTCTGAATTGTGCTGACCTCACTACTTGTGATGATTGTCATCTATATAAACCACTGCAATCACTACATCATCACCAATGCTTATGACATAAAGATTTGGATCATAAGCACTTCTTTTGAATCTATATCCTATAAGATGTTTATCAAATTTTGTATACCGAGCTCTTAGGGCTTGTTTTAAATCATAAAGAAGTTTAATCTACTTACATACCAATTACTCCTTACCTGCAGCCTATAACCCTTGTGGTGGATACATAAACACTACCTTCTCCAAATCACCATTGAGCAATGTGTTCTTTACATCCATTTGTTAGATCTTTAGCCAAAGGAAGTTGCCATAGCTATCACCAATCGGATTGTGACGAACTTTGTTGTTGGAATGAATGTTTCCTTATAATCCACTCCTTGCTTAGCAAAGCCTTTGGCATCCAAACTTGCTTGAACCATTTGCATAGTATTTTTCTCCTATAAACCTATGCAAACCATCTGCTTGTATGCCTTGTGTTTCTTGCTTGTAGGTAGCTCTTCCAAGACCCAAGTGTAGTTATTCATGAAAGCATCTTACTCAGCCTTTGCAGACTTTTCCCTCTTACCATGCCCTTTGGGTTCGTCGTAATTCAGAGATTCAAAAGAATTATGAATAATTGACATTAATGAAAAATTAGCATGCTCAACTTGCTTACACTTCCTCAAAGGTCTTCCACCTGGCTCTATCTCTCAGTTGTGGAGGCTCCTCCAACCTTACATTTTCCAATGTGTAGTAGTACTACATTGGTATTTGTTTTTCAACTCCACCCTCCAAATCAGTTTTGTCTAGTCCATGATTTAGTGTCATTCCAGGTTCTAAACCAACATGTGTACCTTTTTCTCGCATGTATATCTTGTATACTATTACAACAAAATCTAGCACCCACAAAGTGTAAAGTCCCAAGTACCAAAGTGTTAGCTTTGTGTCACTTAGGAAGGCTGCCCACTGTCGCCTCAATAGCCCTTACCCACACTTTAAGTTGGCTCTTCTTTAAGACAAGGGGGGCTTCCCTAAGATAGGATTGTTAAGGCTCTGGAGTGGAGGATCAAGGTGAAGTTTGAAGATTAAGCCTTAACAAAACAAAGGTTGTAGTATATGGAAGGAAATGGAAATGAGAAAGGGTATATGGGAAAGAAAGGAAAGGAAGAGGAGGGGAACAAGGAAATGGGAAAGGGTATATGGGAAAGAAAGGAAAAGAAGAGGAGGGGAACAAGGAAATAGGATGATATGGGACCAACGCCTAGTGTTTTAAAAACCGTTGAACCAGAACCGGAACCGGCCGGTTTGACTGTCGACCGGTTCAAACCGGTCAATAAACCGAATCGGTCGGCCGGTTTATGACCAAACTGGCCGGTTTGGTCCCAGAAACCTAAAACCCTCTAAAATCTCCTAAAACCTAAAACCTAACTAATAGAGAAGTACTTGGCTCATGTTTTCTCATGCAAGTTGGAGTTGTAAGGTGTTTTGGTGTGCAACTGAGGGTTATTTTGCCTTATTAATGCTATTTAAAGAGGTCCCCACCCCCTCCATTTCACCCACCCTAGTAAATGTGGCATTCTCCTTTATCTTTCATTTTCATCCTTTTACTTAAATTTTTAACATTACCATTAATTGTTTTAGGATGTTTGAGAGTGGTTCCAACCTCATTGGACTTCATATAGAGAAAGTAGAATTTTAGGTCCCATTCAAAATTCAGCAGACAGTTTTCAAGATTTCAAGATTGGCAAGATTGCAATGTTTCCACTGGATTCTATCATGTATGAGGGTATGGCATTGACATTTAATCAAGAGAACCAAGCCCTTTATGTACCTCGATGTTGGTGGCATTGATTGTTGAACTCTTTTGTCACGACCTCAGTAAAAATGTACCCTTCACTCAAGTATAAACTCTTCTATTTAACTCTTCTCTTTGTAGTTTGTCGTCGTGTCCGGTGACTTAGTAGTGTATGTGCACACCAACCTCCGTATTATATACAAGCAGAGAGAAGAGTGGTTGAAGGGAAAGACAAAGATGTGGGATGTGTTTTCTGATGATAAGGGTTTGAACAACAGTGTTCAGTTGGCATTAGCCAACTTGGATCTTAATGAACTAGTGCTAGAGCCAATCACTTTTGATGATGGTGATCCTCTTGAGGGGTCATCCTCCTGAGTCGACATCAACAAATGCACGGATTGCATTGGATATAGGGGAGGAGGAGGAGGAGGAGGAGGAGGAGGAGAGAGTAGTGGTAGTGATGCCAATCTTGATGATTATGACATGGAGGACTACTGACAGTCACGACTCATGAGCTATGAGATTCTTCCATCTACGGTTCTAGTATCTACCCTATGGCTATTTTGTATTTTTCATTGGCATTCCCACCTATAGTATCAGTGACTCTAACTTAGTATGTTATTTGACGTTGTAGAGGCCATGTAGAGCCTCATTGATTATGTATTTATGTTCCGATCTCTAGATATGTATTGCACTTGGTGTCGTTTTGATATATTCATGAGCATACTTTGGATATGTTGTCTCTAATTGTCTCTAATGCTTTGGAAACATGATTTAAAATATTAAAAAAATATTTTTTTCGTTAAAATTTAAATATTTTATGTATTTAAAAAAAAAACGGTTCATTGAAACCGGTTCGAGCGGTTCATTACCGGTTCCGGTTCCGGTTCAGGTTGGACCCTCGACCGGTTCCGTTACCGGTTTCGGTTTTTAAAACATTGCCAACACCTATCAACCAATTGGGCTAATGGAGTCTTGAAATATTGCATGAAATGATAGAGCTAGTTTGTTGCAATCAACTACTTTGGTAAGGTTATATGGTAGAAAGGGCTAGTTTACCACATTCAACCATCTAATGGATGAAAGAACTAGTTGATACATTCATCATTTAGGTGTGTACTTAAGGTAAAAGGAACTAATTTGATGCAATTTACCCTTAATTGTTTGTTGGAAATATGTTATAGAAACTAATTTTGGAGAGCAAGGGGTGCCACTCATCAATCCTATTATGAAGGTGTTGTTTTATGGCTGAAACGTACATCCAAATCTGCAACTTAATTTGATAGAAGATGGATAACAGGTGCAGAAATAAAATAAGAGGGAGAACCTCCTCACAGTGCTTTCATTATTAATCCTTCACATACGTATGGTAACAAGAAGCCTCTACAACATATTAACAACACTTGAAGAGCGTAAACATAGCCAACCAAAATATAAGCAATACCTCATTTCTTCATTAGTCTTCAAGCTTGATATACAATGGAGCTCAATACATCATCATCACCAGGCTCATATTTTCCTGTCACTGCTCAATCTCTCCATACCCTCGATCATCCAAATCCTCAATTACAAAATGAATGGAGAGAAAGCTCCTCTTTTGAAAAGGTAGCTTAATCTGTCTCTCAGTAAAATGCAATATTTTCCTATGTTGCATGGGGACCCGTCCCCCCCAAAAAAGACTCTTGTACCCGCTGTTCTGATGTTTTGGGGACTTGGAGAACCCAGAGAATGTCCTCAAACTGCTAGGGACTTCATCGGGGACTTCCTGGCCGTCCCCAAGACTTTCTGGGCAGATTTCAGGGACGTTTTGGACAGATTTTGGAGATGTTCTGGGCAGATTTCAGGGATGTCTTGCGCAGATCTTGGGAATATTCCAGGCATGTATCTTCGATTTTGACGATGGACATTGATGATTGGAAAATATAATCATTTTTACCATCCATTTTTTTTGTATTATACTGAATCTAAATCTGCTGTAGAAGTTACAACTTAAAACATGGATTTTGTATGATGGGTTTTGAGTTTTTGGTGATTTACTATTGTCTTTTCAACAACATTACAGCAAGCAAAACCTTCATGTCAAAAAATAAGAAAATGCAACATTTCAAAGTGCTGATCCTTGTGGTTATTGCTCTTCTTCTTCTCATTTTTGGGGTTATTTCATCTTTTACATATTGTACATGAGCTTCTGGGAGTCATTCAAGTCTAGTTCTTCCAACATCCCAACCTCAAGCATTGTGAAAACAAACAGATAGTAGTGACTCAGATTGGGCACAAAATGTTAGAATAAATTCCTATTCAATCACCTTCTTAATTTGAAATATGAATCTAATCTCTTTACAGAACCAAAGTGTTTTGTAGTGGTTTTCAACACAACTGTAAAAATCTGTAGAACCTATTGAGAAGAGAATGTTTTTTAAGTTTGAACATAATCATCATTGACAAGAATACGAGGAAGGAAAGCTGCTATAGAGACGGTTCTTTGTCTCATAGACCCTTCATGGACCTTATTGCAAATTGAAAATAGTTACACTTAAGTTGCCTGAAGCTAAACTACATTTTTCTCATGTCTACAAGACAATAATGGAATGTCACTCTACCCTTTTTTAAATTGCCCAAGCTTTTTCAGAACTGGCAAGTGTAAGGGCTGTACATGTGTTTAAGAACATATACAACCTGAGTGGGCCTAATGGTTAAGAACATGTGTTTTCTCCTTGAGGGTCACAGGTTCAAATCTAGAGGGGGTAGGGTATGTATACCTCCATAGACTTTAGCAGTCAAATCACTGCGAGGAGGGGGTCCCTTGTCCCACAAACAAGGGGGTGTCATACACCAATTTGGTGTCTGGCTTGGCTGTGTGTTAACCCTTGGATTTTCACCCTTGAAAATCCTGAGGGTTAAGAGCCAACATGCACTATTTAGGCTGGCATTTAGAGATTTTCCCAAAGTTTAGCACTTGTGTGAGTCAGAGGTTGGTTCCCATCAGAGACAGGTACATGATCGGTATATGGTTGCTTTTGTTTCAGAGTAGAGTTAACTTGGTTTCCCATGGATTTGAGAGAGATGTCTATATAGCATATATAGTAGGTGAGCCTACTTTTTAGGAGACAATGATTGGAGACTCATTTGACTGTTTTGATCATACAGGGTTGGTCCTTGCATGATTCTGAGCCCGATGGATTTTTCTAGGTGATATGCAAGAACTTTCTATTTTTAGCAGGTTGAGATCTAGGCCTCATATCATGATTCTGAGTGTGTAGTGTTGATCCTTGAGACATTTTGAGTCTTTTGGACCTTCTCCGGGTGACATGCATGATATTTCTATTTTTAGCAGGTGGAGCACCAACGCTCACATGTCATTTCTGATTGCATATTTAGTATCCTCACGAAAAATTGAATCCGATGAGTATGATATCATTGACATGCGAGCACATTCTATTTTTAGCAGTGTTTATTTTTAGACATATGATACATGGCGATGTTCTCTTAGTCATCCCAAACATTTTTGATAGTTTCCTATTTTTTAGGAGCTAGACCCTATTTTTAGCAGTTTCTATATATAGCAGGGATGGTTGGCTCCAGGGGTGACAAGTGGCAGTGTCAAATTCCGATAAGTGGTGATGATTCAATGTGACATGTGTTATCTACTTGGCGTCATTTGATGAGGGGGTGCACTTTCCAAGGCAAAAGCATTAAAGTCAAAATTACTTAAAGGGGGGCATGGGTGAGGTGGCAATCCCATTGAGATGATTGAGCCAATCAAGGCTTAATTTTCTCACCAACTTTTCTCTCACTGGCCATAACTCCACTTTCCATTCATTGATTCCTCTAAATTCCCTTTTAATTTCTCTTAAACACCAAATCCCTAAAAAATAGGGCGAAATTCTTCATATTGGCTAACTCATGCATACCTTGGCCAAATTTGGTGTTTAAACATGCGTTGGATTCTTAATTTTATCCTCCATGCATTTCTCCCTCTCATAAAGTCTAAAGTGCATTGATTCATTGTATTTCTCTCCTCCTTTATCCAAGTATGTGCTCCTCTCACTCTCCCTTTTCCCTCACAAGTGTGGTGCTTTTCCTCTTCATTACTCCTCCCTCCTTTCTTGCATGCACCACCTCACATCCTAAATCCTATTCCTAAGCGTTTTCCTCCATAAGAGCGCCTCTCTAGACCCCTCAAACTCACATGTGGGTTTCTATTCTTCATCTCCTCACTCTAGAGTGTGCCTCCTCCTATATTTTAGGGTGCATTCTCATATCCATGCGAACTTTCTTTTCTCCCTCAACCACTTGACACATCCTCTCATCTAGCATGTGCTTAACCTATCCTCTCAGCGCTTATTTCCTCATCCTCTATCATCCATTCACCCACTAATTCCCCACTTACTCTCTCCCATGCGATTTTCTCCTAAACAATAGGGTGCATATTTCAATAAAAGCGCATGACTCATCCCCCCATGCGTTAACTCTCCTATTCTTCACATGAGTTAACTCTCTCTCCCTTCCCCATGTGCTTCTCTTACTCTCTCTCCTTCTCTCATGCATCCTCATACTCTCTCTTGGTAAAGTGCGTCCTCTAGAGCTATATATTGGAGGTCTCTACATGGATTATTGGTTGGATTTTTGCAGCAGCGACATACACTCATTCTTTTCCTCTTCTCTCTCATTCTCTCTAGTCTAGCTACTCTCTCTTTGAGCAAGAATAGTCATTGTACCAGTTGTGGACTTGTCTTTGTGGCGCAATCAACCTTTTGGCAAGCCTATAATAAAGAAGCATTGTGTTTGTTTT
>WSFP011411364.1:0-24533 GCA_009831015.1 Picea engelmannii
ATCACGTTCTTTCTTTTTACTGGAGTTCTTAAAGATAATTAAAGATATGCTTAGCAGTTTTTGCACTCCTAATTTAACCTTAGCGTTAGGTTTATAAAATTTGGTCCAAAACTCTATCTATTTACATGAAATTATTTCCAATTCTTCAAAGGACCTAGAACAGATTTAAGAGTGATAAAAATTACATTGAGGATAGATTTTTCCTACACTAGATAGTTGAAGCAAGTTTTTCAAATATGTTATCTAACTACCATATTAATTAGAACAAATAAAATAACTAGTAAAATAGTATATGTGTATGCAGGTTTCCACAGTTAGTCATAATACTAGAGAAACTTCTAGATCAAAACTGTGTGTGGATTTTTGAAATGTCCAACATTTCGAAAATATTGTATTGTCAATTTTTATAATGATATATTAGTAGTGTAATTTTTTACTCATAAGAAAATAATTTGATTTGTAAAGTTTAAAATCCATGGGTACATCAACTAGTAATACATTGAAGAACCTGGAGAAACTGCAAGCTAGGGTTTGACATTTGCGGTCTCAATAGCGAAAAGAATGGTTACCAAAGGGGGCGGGAGTGGAACCCCCTCATACAAGTAGGTAGTGGTGGACAGGGGGAAAGGCCCATGAGGCGTTGGTTTCAAAGAACCGCTGACAAGCACCTTGGGATCAGGATCAAAAAAGAATCAGGAGAGCAACCAGGAAAAAAGGGATCGTGTGGGGGAAGAAGCCGGAGAATCCCAGAAGGATGCACAGGAACCAACAAACCTTAGTGGGGCATATGGGCACAACCCATGTAAACCTAAAACAACACTAATACCCAAGTTTATATTGGAAGACCCACAAACACAACTCTATCGGGACCAGATGAAAACGCATGCACTAATTTGCAAGTTCATGGGTTTGTGGCCCACAGAAAGAATATTGTGCAACTAGATAAAATATTAATGGAAGCCAAGCAGAGAAGTAAAACTCCACTTGGGATCGAAAGGATTCTTCACAACAGTCTTCATGAACCTGGAGGATATGGATAAAGTCTTTGATGGGGGGGCATACTTCCACACCTCAGCAGGGTTGTACATGCAACCGTGGAAGGAAAACTTCTCCCCATAGAAAGAAACCTTTAAAAATGTCCCAGACTGGCTGAGGCTTTACTCCTTACCACTATACTATTGGCTTCCATCCACCTTTGAAGCAATCGGGAACAATCTTGTAAAATATGTTAAGACATCGGAAGCAACCCTAAAAGGGAGATATACATCCTATGAAAGGATCTGCATAGAGATGGATGTCTTGGGGGCGCTCCCAGAAGCCATAAGCTTGAAATTCATGGATGAGGAATGGATACAAAGCATCGAATGTGAGCAGATCCTGTTTAGATGTAGAAGATGCCATGAACATGGACACCTAATCAGAGAATATCCTCTCAATAAAAAATAAGAAACGAAAAACACCAAAACACAGCAGGATGAGGACGGGTTTGTAAAACTAAACCACAGAAACAGAGCAAACAAGAAGCAAATAAAATCCCCAACAGGAAGAAATATGGAAGCCAGGACTAGACCAAAAGGACAGGATGGATTCAACCAAGGGGAAGAAGGAGGAAAGGAAAAGACAAAACCTAGAGAAGCTAGGGAACAAGCAACTCATGAGAACACTAATATTCCAAGCAATAAGAGTGAACAGGGAGGTAGTACAAGTCCTATGGAAGGAGGAAACGAAGACGCCAACACCCCAATGCAAAAGGAAGACGGAGACTCGGAGATGACACCAAGAGAGGTAGGAACGGAATATCTTGATCTCAGAGACATTGTGGAAAGAGAAGGAATAGATCTCCTGAACATATTGGAGCAATGGAAAAGGCAGGGAGTAGACAATGTGTCAGCAGAGCAACTAGATCTCATCCAATACCTCTTCCTTTTAATGGAGGAAGCAAAATCTAGAGCGATCAAGTGCATGCATGGCGAGATAGGACACCTAGGAATCAAAGCAAGCGAGGGACAACCACGGCTTTCACCCAAGCAGACGAGGTGAAAGAAAGGCAGGAAATCAAACAGCATAGCCCTACAAGAACTAGGAGCCCTGCTGATAAACTTAGGTAAGATCAAAAATCTCTTTCCCCACTCCCCCCCATATGTTTAAATGAAGATTATAACATGGAATATAAGAGGCCTAAATAGCCCCTGAAAGCAAAGAATCCTTAAAAATAGACTGAGGAAGGAACAACCTGACCTCTCTTTCATCTAAGAGACAAAATGCATTGTAGACAGAATGGAAAGAATCAGCAAAAAACAATGGAGTAAGTACAAGATGTTGGTTTTCGAAGGCCAACAGATGGCAGGTGGTATCCTCACCTTGTGGAACCCACAATCAATAAACCTACTAGCAGCCGAAGCCACGAGACACACACTTTTGGTTAACATGCAAATTATAGGTAACACGGAGGTGATTCTATGCACGAATTTTTATCGTCCCCAATTGTTGGAGGAAAAAGGAGGATGCTCCTAGACCTAGAAAATCTAAAGTCCCTATTCAGCAACCTCCACTAGATCCTGGCAAGGGACTTCAACATCATTAAAACACTTGCAGAGAAAAAATGGGGCACCAGGAGATTGGATAGAGATGCGGAGGATTTCTCAGCATTCATTGATACAATGGAGATGGTGGACATCAGAACCAGCAATGTCCAATTCACCTAGAATAACAAACAAATAAATCACCACCAAGTAGCTACAACGAAAGATCAATTCCTGGTGTCAAAATCCATCATCCTATAGGGAAAAACCTTAGAATGCAACATCCTTCCATAGGGGGGGTCATACCATTGGCCAGTTCAATTGGAAGCAAACTTCCAAACCACTCCGAAGAACAAACCTTATAGATTTGAGAAATTTTGGATCGAACACCCCACCTTCAAGGAGACCATCAACCAATGGTGGTGGGAGGAACTACCAGAGCAAGGGACAAGGATGTTCAAACTTTATAAGAAACTCAAGTACATCAAACATAAAATCAAGGACTGGAACAAGGAAATATTTGGAAACATAAACCAAGAAAAAATATATATTGAGGACGGAATGAGGATACTTTAGGAACTCTGCATAGACAAGAGATACACGGAAGATCGGAAAAGAGAAGAGATCCAAATGAACCAGGAATGGGAAGCAATATGGCAGTAGGAAGAAACTCTATGGCGCCAAAAGTCCAAAATCAGGTAGCTAAAGGAAGGGGAGTGGAATTTCCAAGATTTTTCATAGAGCAACCATTGCAAGAAGAACCCACAGCAAAATCCTAAAAATTAGGGACCAGAATTGGATTGAAAGAGAATCCCACAAGGAAAATGAAGATAAATTGGTTAATCACTTCCAGGGGATAGCCCAGGAACCCAACCAAGACAGAACATAGGCCATACAAAGGATAACTCGACACATCCCTAGGTTGGTCATCGAGGAACAAAATATCAATCTAAGCAAACCCATCGCAAAGGAGGAAATTGACCAAGTGGTCCAGGAGATGCCCAATGGAAAGGCCCCAGGTCCATATTGCTTCACAGTGGAATTCTTCAAATCTTGTTGGGAAGTGGTTAAACATGATGTTTATGGGGTGGTGGAAGACTCCAGATGCTCGGCCTCCATATTGAAAGTGTTAAATTCCACAATGATCACTCTAATGCCAAAATAAAATGAAGCAAGGACCCAAGATCTCTACAGGCCTATAGCTTTATGCAATGTAGTTTACAAGATAATCTCCATAGTCGTAGCCAATAGACTGAAACCTCTCCTACCCACACTGATTTCACAAGAACAAGTGGGTTTCATAGAAGGAAGACAAATAATGTACAACATCATCCATGCCCATGAGCTTATACACACGCTGAAAAGCCAAAGGAGAGGGGGAATGATAATCCAAATTGACATGGCGAAGGCTTATGAAAAAATTAGTTGGCACTATATGACCAAGACACTAGAAGCCTTTGGCTTCTAACATCACTGGATCAACTGGATCGTCGATCTAGTCTCAACGACAAGATACTCGCTTCTAATCAATGGAGCCCCAGCAAAACCCTTCTGGCCTTCGAGAGGCATCAGACAAGGAGACCTGCTATCGCCCTTCATGTTCATTCTGATGATGGAAGGGCTCAGCATAACCATAAAAAGTGCAACTGCAACAAGGGAAACAAAAGGTATCAAACCTTTCGAAAATTGTCCAACCTCCACACACCAACAGTTCATTGATGAAACCCTACTCCATGGCACGCCCATGGTCAAGGAAGAAAAAACCTATAAAAGAATATTAGAAGACTTTGGGGAGGCCTCAGGGGCAGAGATAAACCACTCCAAATCCATGATCTATTTCTTCAACACTAATCCTACAATTGAAATAAACTTGGCCAACATTATGGGGTCTGAATGCAAAACGCTCCCAATGAAATATTTGGGAATCCCCTTGATGGAAAGAGCATGCAAAATGGCAATGTGGGAAGGAGTGATCAAAAAACTATAGGATAGGGTAAAAAATTGGACTTATAGAACTCTCAACCTGGTTGGGAGGCTTATCCTTACCAAAGTGGTTCTACAAGCAATCTCGGCGTATATGATGTCATTATTTCCCACTCCCAAAAGAATACTGCAAAAGATAAGAGCCATTCAAAGAGATTTCCTATGGAGAGGTGTTGAAAATAAAAAGAAATGGGCCCTGGTGGCATGGGAAAAGGTTTTTAGACCAAAAGGCAAAGGAGGCCTGGGGCTACAAGACCCACAGGTAACCAACGAAGCCTACGGGGAAAAACTCTGGAGGAGATGGGTCAAGGACAAATCAGTATCGTGGGAAAACCTATGGAAGGCCAAGTATGCCCTGAACATCAACGATCATGATCAAATTCGATTCATGGGCACAAGGGAGGGATCAACCATCTGGAATCTTGCCTAGCGCAACAAGAATTGGATCCATAAACACATCTTTTGGGAAGTCAGAAAGGTAAAACAACCAAATTCTAGGAGGATGCGTGGCAACAGGAACCCAGACTGGAAAATTCGGACAGGGAGGAGCTCCAACAGGAAATGACAGTGCAAGGAAAAACAAAAAATCCATCACTATTGGAAGCAAAGGAATGGTAGTGACAGATGGAGGATCTAGGACAAACTCAATCTACAAAATAGATATCGGATCCCAACTCTAACGAAAGAGGTGGAGGAGGAACTAGGGAAAAGGAAAATTGCAGTCTCAGAGGAAAAGGACCAATTAAGGTGGGGCAGGGAAAATGGTGGGGAATTCAACTTAAAATAAGTACGGTATTACATCACGGACCAGGACCAAGAAGAACTAGTGCAACAATGGGGAAAGATTTGGGGGCTGCCCCAATGGCCAAAAATCAAAATGTTCGAATGGTTAGTTCTTCACAACCGAATTCTAATCTGGGAAAACCTCGGGAAAAGGGGTTATATAGGTCCATCTCGGTGCCACCTCTGTCAAGCCAAGGAGGAAAAAACCAATCACCTCCTCGATGAATGCAG
Source organism: Picea engelmannii (assembly GCA_009831015.1). NCBI lineage: Eukaryota > Viridiplantae > Streptophyta > Pinopsida > Pinales > Pinaceae > Picea > Picea engelmannii. The sequence continues at coordinate 5,520 of WSFP011411364.1, forward strand.
TTACACAGTAAAGATTTGGGATTGAGTGGCAGGCATCTATCACCAGTCCAATAGGATCTGAGGTAACATCAGTGCAACCATCAATAATTGGAGTGAGAGTTACAGTGAAAATGAAATGGTGAACCTATGCTAGAATATAACATCGGGGATGATCATCTGGGCAATATGGAAAGAAAGGAACTGACGCATCTTCAAGAATGAAATCCTAATGGAAGTAAAGCTCAAGGATGTAATAATCTCACAAATATGAGAAATGATGCAGAGCCGCAACTGCAAGACGGAAAAAGCGCAACTCACAGACCAGGATTCCCGCATCCTGTATTTTTTTCACCTAAAATACGAGCACAACAACACATCGATAGGGCAGGAACCGCAACTCCAAATAGGCGACCACAACTAGACCCCCCCCCTCCATTAGGGTTCCTCAAATTGAATTTTGACAAGGTGGCAAAAGGAAACCCAGGAGTGGCAGGGACGGGAGGGGTGATCAGAGACAACGGTGGTAACATCATCTGGCTATATGCTGGGAGTATGGGAAACTCAACCAACAACACAATGGAATTTGGAGCCCTAGACCTAGGCCTTGAAATCCTACATCGCGAAAGGATGGCAAACATTATCGTGGAAGGCGACTCCACCCTAGTCATCAAAATGGTGAAGTGACTCCAAAATGGCACCAGAGTGGGCAAGGTTTAGAGACACTGAAGCTTGGCACATTCCTTACAAAAAATCCAAGAGCATCTGAAAACTTTGAACACAGTGGATTTGTGTTGGGTCCGCAGGTCGACGAATGGCCTGGCAGACAAGATAGCCAACAAGGGGGTTGGCAAGGAAGGTCTAGAACTAGACACTACCTGGATCAACATCCTGAATGGACAACTCAGAATAGACTGCATCCACCTAGTGACAAAAGACTGTGAAGGAAGCTTAAGCAAGGAAGGCCACATCGAGGAGGGCAGCGCAAGGCCTAGCGGCAGGCACGCAGGACCCAGGTCGGATATGACTGCCTAACACTTGACCACCAATTACCATGCAAGATTAGCATAAATAGCAGGCGGGGGTACGACAGCAAGGCCCTTTCGACAGTAAGAGTTGCATGGAAAGCACGTGGGAAAGTACAGGCGGCAAACCACATGCAACGAATAATGTAAGGCATGAGGGAGTGAGATGGTCCAGACTCGATCCACCATGTCAAAGTACAGGTATGAAGAGCAACAAAGTTGGATTTCAAGTGAGCAGGGGTAGGGTCCCGCATAGGGATAAAGGTTGGGTCATCATGATTGTACGAGCAACAATGGGGAAAAAGTATGGGAGTTCTCACCACTACGGCCAAACCATGATTGGAAGGACAAGCTTGCGTCAGGGAGCGATCAATAAGAAGAGAGATAGTAGGAATAGCTACAAACCTTAGGAGCGCAACTGCAGGGGCTATTATAGATATAAGGGCATGGAAATGAAGAATCCATGTGAAGTGAGGTCTAGGTTGAGTATCCATCCAAGGAGTTGCGATAGGCCAAGCGAGATGGTGCGAACGAAGCAAACGCACAGGAAGAGGAATCCCCTTGGAAAGCAATTTTTGAATAGTCCATAGTGGGTGTCAAGAATGGAGCAGGCGATAAAATATGTAGAGGGCACCTTCTAAACTCTAGTTGCGCTGAAAGGAAAAGCGACCATTACCCGATGGGAAAAGGAGATAAAAGAAAAACGCAAAGGAAAAGCATGGGATGCACTAGCACAGGAAACAAACTGGATAACTGATCTGGGGGCCACGTAGCCCAGGGAAACCCTCTACCATAAAACAATGGAGATAGTGTGGCTAACTAATATGATGATTGGCAAAGTGAATTTGGAAATGGAAGAAGTCAGACAGGAGGAAAACAAGGAACACAATAAAATGTTGGACAAAATCCTAAGTCGCCTCAGTAGTCTGGAAACTATTACCAAATTGTTAGTTGAGGTCAAGAAGGACCAGAAATCCAAGATGGGGTTGTTGGTTGCTCAATTCCACCTCTATCTGTGCTATGTCCATCACATGGACATCATGCCAACCGATGGACATAGTGTGCCAACCCACATCAAGAAGACTTGCACGATCTCCTAGAAGGATGAGAACAAAACCTAGGCATATCGTGGAAAGAAACACATCATTGTCCTGGACTAGTGAATGGTTAGTTTAATGGAAGGAATGCCATACGTAGTTAGGTCAGTTCAGCCACTACCCACTCGGGTCTAGTGAATTGTCTCAAATTCATCTTTTTATGTCTATGTTGCTTATCTTTTTTCAAAACTGGTTATGGTAGGACTGGCCTAGTTTCCCTTAGTGGCAGACCAATCCCACCCCTTGTATATATCAGTAAGTGAAACTCGAGAACCCCTAGTCTGGTTTCCTACTAGGCAGACCAGGATGCCCCCCTTTTTTGTATTATAATATTTTTGCAGTAATACAGCTTCTTACACTCACTTAAAAAAAAAAAAACTAGTAATACATTGAATCCTTCATATCATGAGGTCAAGTAGGTGTATACATCAATAACTCAAAATTCCATGTATTTGTTTCATATTCTATATCGTTAATATGACCATCATTATAAGATAAACTGCCAAATTTATCAAAAACATATTCATCATCCAATTCATTTTTTGAGCCAAAATCTTTCAAAGATTCAACCACAACACTTATCTCTCATTCTTTTACATCCAGATGTCCAAAGTGATAATGCTCTCTCTTATGGAAAGGTGTTGACATCATATTTTGATGGATGCAGACAGACATAAAAGATGAGGTTATTATTTATTTCTTAATTGGGACTTTAAAATGAAGCCATGTTAAAAATCCTTTCATCCTCTATAAAACCCAAAATCATAGTTTGGCATAAGTCAACTAATTTGAAATATTCAGACATGTGTTTTGTCATGGTATTTTTTTGGTTTGATAGCATGTCTGTGACCTACGGGAATAGCATGTGGCTGAGAAACCACGAATCAAGGGCATCTAAGCCGTCAAAGTCACCTGGGGATCGCACCCGGCCTAGGCCACACCAACCCTTATCATGGTTGGATTTTTTGGTGTCTCCTATGGAAATTTGTTGACATCATATTTTGATGGACGTAGACGGACATAAGAGGTGAGGTTATTGTCTATTTCTTAATTTGGAATTTAAAAATGAAGCCATGTTAAAAATCCTTTCATCCTCTATAAATCCCAAAATCATAGTTTGGCATAAGTCAAGTAATTTGAAATATTCATACATGTGTTTTGTCATGGTATCACTCATGTCTAACTTGGCCTATAATCTTGTAATAGACCCATTTGGCGAAGGGTCATCTAGTTGTCCAAACTAGTCCATCATAATGTTCACAAAACAATTTGTTTGTGAATGTAATTGAGCAACATCTAATATTCCATTAATATGATGTTCTTCAGTGACATTTAGATGACACTAATAATCCATCAACAAGCATACCTTATTTTTAAATTTTAGAAAAAAAAAACTTCTATTTCCAAATTACAATTCCATAATTGTGGATAAACAATGATCATTGCTTCTAGTACTTCGTCCCTTGGAAACCTTTCTCTAATTTATGCAATTGATTCCTTTGCAATGTTTTTAAGACCTGACTTGTGACTCCTTGAATGACAACTTGAAATTCATCTCTAAACACTTTATTCTCCATTATAATATGCCCATGTTTTCAAGGAATATGAAGAGGAACCAAATTGTCATGCATTGAAACACATGTGCAATAATTTTCATCACACTCCAAAAGATTCTAAGGATTTGAAATATCAATGAGTTATTTCCCTTTTTTGAAATCCATGATATCAAGGGATTTTGTTGGTGTTATATACAAATCATCTAACAATAAATATGCCAACTTTCTTGCCTTTGTATACTCTACTAAATATATCATTCGTGTTTACACAATGTTAATCGATCTATACATATGATGTACCAAAGAAAGGATGCCACATAATGTTAATAATGTTCAAATGTTGTATAATTGATGCAAAATCATATGGGCCTTATCTATACTAAAATAGTGCTTAGTTATAAATCCAACCAAAGAAATATATTTATTATAAACACACTTTACATGATCATAAAGTGAGATCCATTGTGTTTCAACATTTTTTAATAGCTTCTTCCAAATTGTCAAACCATTTGCAAACTTTTTGCATTCCATAACCGTCTTTGAGCTTCTACAAAAGAATCCATGTAGATCATCCACGAGAACTTTTGATTTATTGACCAACCTTTGTTTGCTATGAATTTTGAATGATAAAATTGTTCGATGTACCATGCATAATGTATATTGATCATGTAATGTACAATGTTTGTTTGTAATCAAACATAAGGCCCATTACGATTTCCTTGCATAAACGATGCACCATCTACTCCAAAACAAACTAGCTTTCTAGCAACATTAATTCCATTCAATCCACCTATTATCTCACATGGAGTGTTCATCACAATATAAAATAAATTTTCAGCAATAACACTCTCCTTTTTACACAAAGACAAAAAATGCACATTTCTTATATGGTTTTGTACTATATAAACATTCATACAAACCCATGAAGTAGTGTCCATTGTTGTTACCTCATTTAATGATAAGGAAATAAATATAGAAATCTTTATGGTTTCTCCCGTGTCTTGCTTAACTACTTCAACCATATGCTTTACAAATACCCATCCACTATTAATAGACCAATGTGATGAAGGAAATTTGGGGATTGTAACACACCCAACCCCTAAGTATCCTTTTAAGGGATTGGGCATTAAAAATTTTCTTCCCTTAACCATATCAAAATCCCTTTATCTTAGCACCATCATCTTCAGCTTGTTAAGAGCTTTCCAACGACTATAACTATGCCCAAATCCGATCTTGGAGTCAAAATTTATGGCCTCCCAAAGCTCTCAAGCCTCCATTGGCCCAACGCCACCTCACTGTCACATGGAATCCATGTGGTCGCTTCTTGTTCATGCCATCCGATGTGGCATCTGCCACCAGAGATGTTTGTCTCAAAGGTCCAATATCTTGACCCTTTTTCATCGTCGTCAGGGTTTCTTTTCTTGTGAATCGCTCCCACTAACAAGCTCCAACGACGACACTCCAACGGATTCCTCTCCCAAATCCAACAACACTCAGCTCTTGGTCTCTAATGGCCTAGATCCACAGAGATCACCTTTAACAGGATCAATGATTTTCATTCCTACTTGGGATTATCCCGTCGTTGTTGGCAACCTTTCTCTAGTCTCTCCCAGATCTCCACTCATCATCCATCGACGCACAGTCGAGATACATCAACGTCCATAACTTAGGGTCCTAGGGTCGAGCATCTGATGGCTCTGGTTGTGTTGACGATGCCAACTAGGATAGGTTAATGACCCAGTCTTTCTTGTTCATCACAGTACTGGGATGGGACCCACCAGGATCCATGACTGATATTCAACCCTGCTCATTCACTGATCAATGATTGTCATTGCTCTCCAGTCTTCATCATCATTGGCGATCTTTCATCATCGACAATATTTCATCGTTGATGATATTTTTTCGTCGGCAATTAGGAATTATACCCATCTCCACCACCCTACTACTCACGACGATGATGTTCCCAGTATCAACGGTCCAGATCTTGTTGGGGAATGCCCCGACAGATCAATGGTCATCGTTAGTCCCAATGCCCCATCATCATCGACACTCATCCCCTATCCCTCTCTCTAGGACTTCATCAGCTTTCCATCAATGTATGGTTGAGATTTATCAACCTGAAAATCTAATGACCAAGATATAAGGAAATGTCGTAAGTACCTTTTGTTCGACTGGGCCCACTTTTGTCTTGATGACCGATTATGTAGTGTCATTTGTCATTACTCAACCACCCCAGCTGCCATGATGGCGTGACATGCCATGTTGACGTCAACTTTCTCTCTTAGTCTTATTTAATCACGGGCCACAATGCTCTACGGTTGAGATTAAATCTCAATGTCCTCCTGATTGACGATCCTTATTCATTCTCAAATTTTCCTCCGTCAAAACCTCGCTACATCCTAGAATTTGGGATGCTTCGATGACTCCTTCCCTATCAATGATCATGATCATTTCTTGTAATCCTCTCCACTGGGATATTCTGTTGGATTTAACGATCCTCAGAACTTCATTACCAACCCCTTTCTCTAGATCTATGGTAGACCTACTCCGATGAATGATTGATATATCTCGGCCTATAGATCTAATGGTCAGGATTTTATGAATTTGTTATAAGGTTAGAATCTGATGGCTCACTCTTGGTCCTTGCCACCAATATCAAGCTGACAATGTCATCCTCGTCAGCATGAAATCACCTTCTTGTGTAGCCTTACTTAGAGAAACCTACAATGATCTATGACGAAGATTCTTTCTGGGATGTTCACCAATATATGGCCTTGATTTCTCCTCAGAGACTTTCCTTCGAGGTGCCTATGCTCCAGGCATCCATGTCTATTCTAAACATTACTCTTCGACGATATTCACCGCAAGGGGAACTAATGGTCCAGATTTCACCAGGGTCAGTCTCTAATGGATCCTACGGTCCATATCTTCCCAGATCACTCTCGGTAGATTCGATGGATCCTCATAGCTTTCCCATCGGAGTGAATCTACTCCACGCTTCCAAGATAATCCGACTATACCACCACGATAAACAGTCAAGATCATTTGGATCTGCCCTCCAATGGATCTAATGGTCGTCAACGACCTTAATCCTCGGCAAATCCTCGACTGTGAGGAACCATGATCAACAGTCGTGATTGAAACCGAGATGATGGGTGCAATCTCCCCGACGTAAAACATAGGGTTTTCTTAGGTTTGATAGCCTGACTTAGGACTTAGCCAAATTTTTGAGAGTTCTTCGGGAATTGTCTTTGACTATCAAATTGAAATGGAACTTAGCAATTACGGGATTTCTCCCAGGTGTTTTCTAAGACTTACAAGGCTTTCAGGATAACTACAGTTCTCCTCTAAACCAACTAAGGCATTCTCTCTTCACCACTTAGGTGAATATGTTCATCCAACATGCTATCCATTCCATCAGGGAGACTCTTACAAAGCTTTAGATCTCTCTAAGTGGCGCAGAAACTTTATTGGGTTACAGGGCATTTGTGCCTCCGTTCTTTCAATAAGCAAAAGTCTTGTTGTTGATTTACCCAAATGAGGGATTCATTCCACTCAATCACTCATAAAAGGAAGAGGTTAATGACATAAGGTCTATCGGCCTTCTCGAGCTTTCAACATACCATTTTTACAGTATTCCATTCCTCTTGGAAATTAATGTTTGTTTCTTAACTTTCCTACCTCCTTTCTTTTCACAGACATCACACCACAACAGAGACTCTATTGCACACACATTAAGCACAAATATATAGTTCCTATATTGTTCAAATACAAGGAATCACATTAAACACAATCATTCAGAAGCAAATATTTACCAAGGAACCATAATTAATTTCATCAATTTCAAGCATGCACTAATATAGCACATTCACAAGCATCCATCTATTTTCCCTACTCAATACACATGGCGTAAGGAATACTTATTTATTACAAGATGTAGCCAGCCAACTAATTGTGGGTGTTCGCCTTTCCACCCAACCATAGGCTCTACATGCTCAGTAACTTCAGTAGCAGGCCACCCCCATGCCAGACCATGATACCACCAAGGGATTCTCTCACTGGCGACCTCCAAAAAGTCAAGAAATAGATCAGGGAGGTTACTCTCCTCCACTTCTCTGGAAAAAAAAGAGGTCTCCCTTCTTCCCTGCTAAGCTTAGGACCTCCACAGGGTTTATCAGATGCCTTCCTAGCTGGATTTCCTTTACACAAGATATTCCCTTAACAACTACACTGTCCCTCAGTTCCCTCTCCTTCTAGTGACAATTTCTTTCCAGTGAACATCAAGCCCGTGACCCTCTTTTGCTCCAATTTGGGCTTTGGGTATTCTATGCTCCAACTCAAAATTCTTCCACGAGCTCTCTGATTTTTCTATTGCACACACTCGTGCATTCTCTATCTTTGTGTGTTATGTCTCTAGCCATCACTCCCTTCTTAGACCAGACATCCCCGAGTCCTCTCTTCGATCAGGACCTCTTCCCTAGTTCTGTGTGTCCCTTCCCTCTCTACACACAACTCCCACAAGACGTTTCTCTACATGTCCTCTTTGTCTGCGACTAGACTTTACTTACTTCCCCCTCATGCATTTCTTGCATGTAATTTCTTCCTTCTATCAGGTTATTTTGACTATTGTCATCTTCATATGCTAGTTTTGTCAGCAGTATTACTACTTCAACTACCAATCATGTTCTTCCATAATCGGTTTACGTAGCTCTAGGCAGTTTAGGGTACATGGGTAGGTAATGCATTTAATTTCCAGGTGCAAGCTAGAGTGTTAGGAAAGATTCCTATTTTCCTCATTGAAGCTTCTCCTTTCCACCTCACCAATCCACCTCATAAATCCCACTTCATCAATTCCCTTTGGTGATATCATGGCCAGTACATTCAAGGCTTCACCCCCATAGTCACTTGTTGGCATTTTTAATCAAACAATAATACATTTACAATGTTTATAAGCCATGGCATGGAAATCATTAACATAATTAATTACATACATAATCAGGGGTTTAGAAACAAGGTGTTATAGGGTGTTGGCCCTTGACCAAGTTTTGAGGAACACTTGGTCATATTTGACCATTTTTGGGACTTCGACAGCCTCTAACGGGATCGGGATGTCGGCCCATGGGTTTACCCATGTTTAGGCCCCTTTTGTAATGTATAAGTAGAAATCTAGGCTATGTAAGAAGGGACCTTTTTTTTAGGACACTTGAGAAGTAGCTTAGTGCTAAGAGTTGATCTGTGTGATATACTTGCAGAGTTGAGTGCAAGTATTGTAAGTGTTGAGTGCAGGGATTGTAAGAAGGTTTTGTGCTTAGAGATACTCAGGGAAGGAGGATCTAGCAAGCTGCGCAGATCTCCTGTCCTGCGCGAAGTAGGTTTTGAGGCTCTGTGCCTATAACTGATTGGCCAGCAATATTACAGAAGAAGAGTTGGTGGGCGTAGCCCCAGGGTGGGGGTGAACCACGTAAATCTGTGTGCCATGCTTTGTGTTGTTACTTACATGTGTTTTCCCTCTCTTGCTAAAGTACTATGACATGTTTAGATAGATTCAATTATGCTTTGTGCTTATTAGATGTGTATGATGATAGATTTGATGTGTATGAAGTTGCTAAGTGCTTGGTCTACCAGATCCGATCTGTTGTATGTTGCTAAGTGTTGAATCATCTTAGATCTAAGTATATACTGCAATGATCGATGTTATCTGCGAAGTGAGATAAGAGTTAATTCTAGGTGAACTATTGATGTTAAGTGCTTTGTTAAGTGTGTAATCACAGATCTAGATCCCAACTAAGGTTGCAGACACCTGAGTCCTGCAATCACCCCTGCCTCTACATCGGGTGAGACTTGATCTGCTTCGTAGCTATTGCCGAAAGGGTCGGTAGTTAGGGTTTTATTGGTGCATTGTTGTAGCATTGAACCCTGGGTCTGCCCCTGTGCCAAAAAATGGTTTTTTTGCCAAGACCTGAAACTGTGATTGTTGGGAACGAAGGAAGAAGAAGCTTTGTGCAAAGATTTGTCTTGAACTTGTGGAAACTTTGTGTGTAGATCTGTCGCTCTGATGCACAGTACTCTACTCGACCTACGAAGCTTTGTGCTGAAGAAAAGAAGCCAGATATGAAGAAAAGAGGTAAGATCTGTAAGCTTTGTGCTTTGATAAAGGTAATAATAGTGAAAGGTTTTAAATCTGGAAGCTTTGTGCTCAATAAGTGGAAATTTTTGTTTCTGAAGCATGAATTTAGGTATGCTTGATAGATTTTTTCCTAGCTTGAAAACTAGGGAATTGTTAGATGAAAGAACGATTGATATGAATAGATCTGATAAGAATAATGAAAGATATGTTATACCTATGCATAGAAATAATGTTTGGACTAACGAGTGGATGCGGGATCCTAGAAAGAAATTTTTGTAGGCTAGCCATTATGATCCTAGAGCGTAGTACAGGAAAAGTTGGGGATCATTGAAGAGAAAGAAAGGATTAACTCTTTGTTACAGTTGCAGAAGACCAGGACATCTTGCTAAGGAATGCCTTGGGGGAAAACCTAGTTGCCTTTGTTGTAAGGCTATGGACCATGAAGTACTGGATTGCCCTAGAATGATTGCTAGACTTGAAAAGATGAATATGGAGCAAGCAAACCCTGAAGGAGATCAAGAGACTAAGATTATAGAAGAACCCCAGAAAGAATCAGAGATTACGTTACTGAAAATGAAAGAAACCCTGAATGAACATAAAGATGCAAGTTTGTCAGAGATCTTCAAAGAAAAGGAGAAGATCAAAGTAAGAATAGGAGACTTCGACATTGAATGTGCTCTAGATGAGGAAACACAGATGAACATTATGACAGAAAGCACTTGGGAAACCCTAGGAAGGCCTGTTATGGTTCCTTCACTAGGAAAAATAGGGTTGTTTAAAGGAAAAATGGTAACCCTATGTGGCAGGATTACTCAGATAGCTATGAGTACCCATGGAGCTTCGACAGAGCAAGAATTCGAAGTTATTAAATTTATTGAGGACCGTGCCCCATTTCTAGCTTTGTTAGGCAAGATCTGGATTGAAAAAGACCAGATCCGAAGAAAAGGAAGCCCTAGAACAGAAGAAGCAAGAACTCATGGAATTTATCACTAGAAGGATCGCCTACTTGATGGAAGAACAAGAGAACATATCTAAGCTATTGGACACCAGGGACTTGGATGTCGAAGCTATAAGAGCATTAGAAGAACCACAGAAGACTGAAATACCTAATCCATATGTTGAAGGAGTATTGCCCTCAGATCTAAAGAAAGAATCTCAGCAATGCAAAGTGAATATGTCGAGAGAAGATAGAAATCAGAACGAGAAAAGACAGACCGAGTTGAAGACTACCGAGAAGAAGGCTAGAAAATTAAGTAAGAAAAAGTCAAAGATTGAAAAGTTACAAAAGATCCCAGGTGGAACACTGCAGAAGGAAAAATCACAGGAATTGAACTTCACCGAGATATCAAAGCAACGACATATAGCACTTCGTGGTGGTGAAGAAATCTAACCGTTGGATCGATATACCCGTTCGACTTCCACCCTGAATGGATAGAAAAGAATTAAAGGATCACCGCCAGACCGTTGGACCTCACCATAACGGACAGATCTACGATAATGGAAGCTTCATACCCGTTGCAAGTAGATCGTTGACGAATTTCCTATTTAGCTCGTCGCGTCATGCCCGAAGAACACTTTTTCCAACTAAAAATTTGAATCCCGCAGAACTAGTGATTGTATACAGTGACCATTGCAAGCATATTGTTCATCCTAGTGCAGTATCTGAGATCATCGTGCCCCGATTATCTTTTCCGAGTACGTATGTCCGATGATCTCACCGCAATTGAGGAATCCGTCACAGAGGTCCTTCTCGATTTAATGACTGAGAGAGTCATGTTGGAAATAGGAATGTCCACCGGAGTCCAAGCATCATCAATGAGAGGATTGAAAGCCTCCCTGTTGATTGCTCGAGAAGGAACATCTCAAGCCGGCGCGGAAAGGAGAACTAAGCATAAAGATGACACAGCCAACGCGAAGTTAGTGCCATCCATCCTACCAGCTTGCATACCCCCTCTGAGCAGTGCTATGAACAGGGACAGTGTCCCTAGAGACTTTGAATACACCCTAGTCACTACATATCTACCGAAAGGAGTACGCACCTACCGCGCAGATCAAGACAAGGTTACAGTGTTGAAGTTTTGCGACTTCAACCTGGGGGACTGTAAGGTTTAAAGAATGCTCACCCCGTATAAGTACTTGATAGGAACTAAGAGCAAGAATTCGAAGATCGTCCCTCAGTAATGGACAATGGACCTCGTGCAATCTACTTTTCTCAACGTTATGAAAATACCACACTTCGACAGACACCAGGAGGTGAATGCTTGTGTAAAATTGTTGCTAGCAAGTTACCATGGAGGATACCTGTGGTTAAATTATCGCATAACTGTTGATCTGGCATTGATCAATAGGATCACCGGGCTTGGCATGCAGGGCCCTGATCCCTAGGATTACTACCCTAGAAAGACCGCAGATTGCGCTCTTTCACAGAAGATTAAAGAAGCTTATGGCAATGTCGAGAAGGGCGCGCGAGGCTACAAGGTAGCTTCTATCAAAAGTGGCACAGTTCGCCTCGCATGTCAATTGATCGCAGGAAAGATGGTACGTAAGAATCGACCTACACAAGTATCAGGCTTCATAGTTGACCTCGCAGGAAAATACGCAGAGGGACTACAGATGAACTAGGACAAGAACCTGGTAAACCAGCTAGAGATTGACTATAGACAAGCCCAGGATCAGGGGCATGAATTCCATTTTAGTTGGATTCTAATACTAATCGCTTTTGTTGCATGGGAGCTACCGGAAGGCAAAAACTTCCTAGACCTCGACCCCTTTGAGCCACTAGCCACGAAGTTCAGTACATTGTGGTACTCGACCGACATGAACAAGCAATGGTAATCGAATGTCGTTTTCCACACATATTATAACCAATTGAAAGCAACCATAGGGGGTGAACCTCGCATAACCCCAAACACTTTACAAAGGTTTCGACCTCTGATAAAGTTCAACACAGATCTCCACTTTATATACCTAACTCTATGCGTCGATGAGCACTAGGAACAGCTTCAGTCCTATTATAAGCTGATAGAAGAAGACCTAGAAGAGATCACCAAGGAATGGTTGGCAGACCTCCTTGTTGTAGTAGATCCAACAGACATTTCAGACATCAACAACCTAGAAGCTTCACAGGACACACCTAGGCCCAGTAAGACAAAGAAGACGAAGAAGCCTAAAGAGGTTCAGGATGTAGATAGCAGATATGTAAGGACGGCTTCCGTCACACCAGATCAAGGAGGTAATGGTGAAGACCTAGAGGAAGTCGAACAGAGATTGGAAGACAAAGTCGAAGTTATAAAGAAGAGAAAAGGGTCACCTCTGAAGTCTCCCTCCCGAAAGAAATCGAAAGCAACCAAGATGCAGACCATGCCCACTCCAGATGACTTCAGTTTTCTCCTCGCAACTATGAATGAAGCTATAGAAGAGATAACAAAAAATAAGGAAGCGAAGCAGGAGCAGATATATAATAGGATTGAAATTGAGCTCCAAGAAGTGCAGCAGGCACTCTAGTCTAGCCACGCAATATCTACTGCGCCTCTGATAGAAGGAACAACAGAAGTGGGAGAAGAATCAGTTCAACTCCGCAAGATTGTTGATACAGTCGAAGTACGCCTTCGACACGCACAGGAAGAAAAAGTGCAGGTTACTCAGGCCTTAAAGAAAGTACAAGAGGAAATCATAGAACAACGTTGAGCCACGCAACAAGAGAAGGATTCTCTCCAAGCAAAACTTGAAGAAGATAGAGCGAAGATCCAAAAGGAGAAAGAGCAACTGATTGCGAAACAGATCGGGATGGAAGAAGCAGTTAACCGAGCATTCTGCTCCATCACTGGCTTAGAACAAAAGAGAGAATAACCCTTTGAAAATCAAGTGATGAAGCTTGTTGAAGGTATTCAGCAGCTTCAGCAAAGGGTAGTGGAATTAGAGCTTCAAACTATACCAAGTACCACGCAAGAAGTGCGCGACCAGTGAAAATTCAATGCTCAGAGCGTAGTCGAGAGGATTAAAACACTTGTTGCAGAATGAAAATAGTTAAGTAGCAGAAGAGCGCAGATATATGAACAACTATCCGAATACCTAGAGTAGAAGAAATTGGAGTCCCAACTCCAGGAAGAAAAGCAGCACGCAGATACAGTACAGGCGCAACTCAAGCTTTTGTCACCCATCGAGAGGATGAAGAGATCCCAGGAACAGCGCACCACCCAACAACTCATTCTTACCATGAAGAATAGAGTGATGGAAGTCACCCAGAAACTCCAGCCGAGCCAGGAGACGACCTATCTACTGTTTGAAGAAATTGAAGGCCAAGGAACAGTACTTGAACAAGTAGTTGTTACAGTCGAGCAATAACTGGAAGGACCTATCAGTGAAGCAGTTATTCAGGAATTCACTGAGCAAGAAGCAGTAGCACAGAGACAAGTCAAAGCAGCTCGAGCCAAGTTTGAAACCTTTGAGGCAAACTTACCCAGACCTGAGTGACTCGGGACGAGTCACAGGTGAGTGTTGGGGGCCTGTTGGCCCTTGACCAAGTTTTGAGGAACACTTGGTCATATTTGACCATTTTTGGGACTTCGACAACCTGTCAAAGATGGAGTGCAAGGTGAAGCAGAGATCATGGAAGCTAGACCCCATTTCTGGGTCCTTTTTGGGTTTTGGGGGATAATGTAACGGGACCAGGATGTCGACCCATGGGTTTACCCATGTTTAGGCCCCTTTTTGTAATGTATAAGTAGAAGTCTAGGCTATGTAAGAAGGGACCTTTTTTTATGACACTTAGGAAGTGGCTTAGTGTTAAGATCTGATCTATGTGATATACTTGCAGAGCTGAGTGCAAGTATTGTAAGTGTTGAGTGCACGGATTGTAAGAAGGTTTTATGCTTAGAGCTACTCGGGGAAGGAAGATCTAGCGAGCTGCGCAGATCTCCTATCCTGCGTGGAGTAGGTTTTGAGACTCTTTGCTTGTAACCGATTGGCCAGCAATAATACAGAAGAAGAGTTGGTGGACGTAGCCCCAGGGTGGGGGTGAACCACGTAAATCTATGTGTCATGCTTTGTGTTGTTACTTACATGTGTTTTCCCTCTCTTGCTAAAGTGCTATGACATGTTTAGATATATTTACTTATGCTTTGTGCTTATTAGATGTGTATAGATGATAGATTTGATGTGTATGAAGTTGCTAAGTGCTTAGTCTACCAGATCTTGTCTGTTGTATGCTGCTAAGTGTTGAATCATCTTAGATCTAAGTATATACTACAATGCTCTGTGTTATCTACGGATTGGGTTAATTCTAGGCGAACTATTGATGCTAAGTGTTTTGTTAAGTGTGTAATCACAGATCTGGATCCCAGATAAGGTTGCAAACACCTGATTCTTGCAATCACCCCTGCCTCTACCTCGGGTGAGACTTCATCTGCTTCGCAGGTGTTGCCGGAAGGGCCGGTAGTTAGGGTTTTGTTGGTGCGTTGTTGTAGCATTGAACCCTGGGTTTGCCCCTGTGCCAACATAGGGATTGAAAAGAAGTTTAGAAAACTCTTATAATGTTCACATAATATATATGCTTGGTATCATGCAACTCTGATTCTTCTTCTTCCAATAGTTGATATGATTTAGTTTTTATAGTGTTATTTTTATGTATATACATATTTGTGAATGAGTATTATTTAGTCCACATTATATTTATTATTATTGAGTTTTTAGATTTCTATAATACTTATATTGGGTCGACATATGTTGATGTCGGTGTCTTCAATACTAGACTACAAAATTCACCTCATTTCTCTCTCAATGTAATGGTCATTTTTAATGTTTTCTCATACAGTTCAATATTTTCAACATGCTTGCATTCTCTTGCAGTCTCCCATCTTGATTTGTTCTCCACTTTTCCATCAACTTATGTCTTATAATATTTTTTTCCACAAAGCTTCTCAATGGCATCCTTTTTCAACTACATTTTAACAACTCTGCCATATCGCCAACTAAAATTGTACTTTTCACTTCAAACACATCACCATTTTCACAAGTCACAAGCTCGTTGAATGGAATGTTGAAGTCCACTCTAACTGAAATGACCTGCTAGAATCCAATTCCCTTTCTTATGTTTACTCAGTATACTAGATTCACCATATTCTTTAGTTAAAATAACCAACCCTTCAATATCACTAATCAAATTAAATTTGTTTTCAAAGTATTTCCCTTGCACACATGTAATTGTCATATTAGTCACTTTGTAACTAGAAAACAGTGTAAAAACATTGATAGGATCAACTTATTTTTCAATTTCATCTCTCCCTCCATATGAATAATGTTGTTATACATTACCAAAATCTCCCTCCATATAAATAATGTTGTTATACCTTATCAAAATATAGAAAAAAAAATCATAATATCTCTCTTTTTTTAAATCTTTCTCTACCATTTTGTAAATATTATCCTATACAATATGTTCCATACAAATTAATATATTTTTCAATCTTTCTTTACCATTTTGTTAATATTATCCTATACAATATGTTCCATACAAATTAATATATTTTTCAATCTTTCTTTACCATTTTGTAAATATTATCCTATACAATATGTTCCATACAAATTAATATTAAAGTAATCTCACAATCCAAATAAAAGTAATACTCAAGTTATTATACATTTTGAATATAAGCGAGCCCCCTTAAATGGATGTCCATTCACACAACCTATAGCAGATGGGGTTTTTAAAGTAACTTGAGTACGAGTTTATATGTGTGTGTACACATGTTTAAAAGCATTTTGTTACATTTTTATCTTTGAAAACTATACAACAATCTAAAATATATTTATGTTTTATACATCCATGTTCTACTATAGAAAAATGAACAAATTAGTTTTTAATTAGTATAAGTTGAATAAACATCTATGCCTCGTTCAAAACAAGGATGTGTGGCAGTGTAGTCCCTGCCAACGAGGTTAGAAAGCAAATTGTGTAAAATGGGGTCGAATTGTAAATGAAATGAACTGTTCGGTGCAAAATGTATACCACGGAAATATTGTGTGCAACATGTATATCACGGAATATGGGGCAAAAGTGAATGACGGTTGGTAGGTAGAGCACCATCTAATTTTTGAAAGTATATAGCAAACCTATTTTTTTTAAAGTATATAACAAAGTAAAAAAATTGTTGACAGTGCAAGAATAAATTTGGAAATTTAAATACATTTTTCATATGGACTGGTGAAAGATAAAAATATATGATGACATAAAATTAATAGGATATAAGAAATATAAAAATTTAAATGCATTTGTGAACATGGGGTATAAGTAAATGACGATTGCATTGTTGAGCACCATTTATTTTGAAATATATAAAAAAAGAAAAGTCTGTAACATATGAAAGAGTAAATGCATTTGCCATACAGACTGTTGAAGCATAAGAATAAAAGTCTGTAACATATTCAAAATTAAATGCATTTGTCATACAAAGTGGTGAAAAATATGAATAGAATTTGTAACATATAAAAAATTAAATGCATTTTTATTTGAAATCTATCAAAAAATAAAAGTTTGTCACATACTAGTGGAAATTTTGAAATATACAAAAAAAATAAAGTATGTTACATATAAAGCGAAATTTGAATGCATTTGTCATGTAGACTGGGATTGGGGCTCCCGCAGACCATTAGATAAATATGTACAAGAAGCAGGATTGTGAAAAGAAGATAGAGTGCAATAGCTGCAAAAGAAAATAAATGGAAAGGTATAAGTGTTTGCCTATACATCTATATTTAAGAAAGTGGAATAACTGGGTTGAGAAACAAAGAAAGATGCGATGAGTAAACTTACAGTGAGGCTACATATCAGCGCTTTGGCTATTTTCTTGTGGCTGTTGTTTCATTGATGTCGTCGACGACTGCGGTTTCAAGTATGTTCTCCACAGCTGCTGGAATGATGGAAACTACTTGTTGTCTTTCGTCGGCGGCCTGTTTCAATTGCCTTTGGACCCATTCTTCAATGTAGGCTCTCATTGGGGCGACATTGATCTCATTTCGGATTTTTATGTTGAAAAGATCATTTTCTAATTCCTGGAAGTCGATAGAAAGATTAGAGAGAGCGTGATGAATTTCCTCATTTTGTACTGCATATTTGACTAGCCAGTTGTGGACGTGAGCTTGATCAAATTGAAGGATGTTGTAAAACTTTTCCAGAGATAAGGTCTTCAACATAACAACTTGTTTATCGAACTCTTGCCTAGTCAAGGGCAAGGAGTTTGCGATTAAGATGGGGTCTTGGAAGTCGTTGGTTTTCCCGGCTAAGTCTATATCTGACAGCTTTGTGAATAATTTATCTTTTTTCGATATGGCTTCTTCACATGACTGAACAATGAGATGCAGGTTCTTTACTTTTTCTTTCCAACATGCATTCAATTGGCTGATCTGGTTTTTGGATGGAAGATGTTCTTCTCTTCTTTTTGTTTCTGTCATATTGTTGACAATCTTGCCAAAAGGGATGACCGTTTTTAAAAAGAAATTTTCTTCATCTTTTAATTCGACTTGCAAAAGCTCGAGAAAGTTATGTTCCCCGGTTCCAAGGGAAGCGATCGTTTGTGATCTTTTCCACGCCTGGGTAACCAGTTCCATTCTTTTTTTGATATTGTTCTCGACATATTCTTTACAGGATCCGAGGAGGGTGGAGAATGCTTTTACATTAGGTGCAGGGGTGCCAGGCATGGCTATTGCCAAAGGATCGACAAGAAATGGCATAGGAATGAAAGCGTCTTCCAATTCCTTGACTTGGTCCTTCAGTCTCGCATTCTCGGTCTCGATGCCTCCAATGGAATCATGAAGTGCTTCTTCAGTCGCGGTGTGAAGTTCACAGATTTGGGGCGGCCGCATGTTGGCAACGTCAATCTCTGAACGACATTTGTCTTTGTTATTTTTAACTTTTTTTTTTTGAATTATCAATTTCTTGTTCCGGCTATCAAAAACAGCGCTCTGGAACACGAAGGATTCATCTTCGTCAAAATGTTCGGTAACAGATATGTCCATTGGATGGCTATGGTGGATGGTGTCTTCGGGCTGATCAAGGAAGTGGAACATGGTATCCAGATCAGTGTCAAGTTCCATGTTCTCACTCTGAATTTTTGGCTTTTCCGCCTGCCCCACATTTTTTTTCTCTTCTTCTCTACTGGAAGCTTGTGAGAACTATCAATTTTAGAGTGAGGAGGGTCATTATCTCCTCCTCCGTTTGAAGAACTCTGGGTTTCTTT
>WSFP011411365.1:0-24533 GCA_009831015.1 Picea engelmannii
ATTTTCATATTCACTCACTTGTGATTTGTTAGAGTAGCCAATTCTAACAAAACCACTACACTTCATATTGAGTTGGATAGACTCAATACATTGATTAACTTAAGTGAATTCAAGACACTTCCCACAAATCCACTAACAAGTCTACACCAACATGAATTATTTGATCCAATTAACTCACCATGCTTTTAACAGGGAAAAATAACAACAATCTAGTTCAGGCAAGTGAACTTTGTTTTCCTCCCAGTTAATTCGTCCATGATCCATCTTGAATAGACTTGTAGTGTAACGTCCCCAACCACCAATAGGTCGGGCAAAGTCACTTCTTGGACATTTCACTTAGCTCTGATACCAATTTCTAACATCCCCAACCACCAACAAGCTGGGCAACGCCATTTCTTGGATGTTTCACTTAGCTCTGATACCAATTTGTAACGTCCCCATCCACCAACAAGATGCTAAGATCTTATAGCAGGTTAATTGTTCATCCCGGAGTACGTATATATTACATGCATTTCTAATGAAATAAAAGGCAATAAATTATACTACTACCATACTAACTCATGCTAAATTGACCGTAAATCATACTGTCAATGAAATCACATGATAACATTGTAAGAATCACAGACATGCACAACATACAAAATTAAACACAGAATTGATACTTATCTTTGGATTGTGAAGACCATCGACTGCGTGCAAACCTTCCATGAACCTCCCAACCTTAGAACACATTGCCCATCACTCTCAACAGTGGGTCACCCCTGAGCTGGGACTAAACTCCACCAAGCAAGGGATTTCTAGACTTGGCAAGGATAACAAGAATGTCGCACAGTTCAACAAGAAGGATTACCTCAGAAGCCAATTACGCCCATTGCACACAAACTCTCATTCCCCACATTCTCGTCCCACCCCAGGAGTATACACCTTCACTGTCACACAGTTCATCGACTACTCCACATCCCTTTCGGGGCTTCAACAACAGGTCAAACAGGAACTCTCAGAGCTATGTAGTTTTTACTAGACTCCCTCTAGGAGAATTCACTTCCTTGGCACACTCTCTCACCTGAAGAGAGTTTCTCATAGTCCTGACAACCTGCCTCTTCAATCTATGGGTCGGACAACTCGCCTTTTCATACCGTAGGCCTGACAACATGTTTCTTCAATCCATCTCCTAAGACAAATGGGAAAGGGTGGAGGAAACAACATAACTCAGGTAAGGCAGAGCATGGCTCAGAAAAATACCAGTGCACATAAGTTATAGAGGTTCACGATGGCCATGGGTTCAACAATGGTGGAAATGGCTAGCTGCATGCTTTTTTAGTGTGCAAGTGAACTTGTTAGGATAGAGGTGGCTGACTACTCAGAGAATGGAAATAATGGTAAGCGTGTGAGAGCCAACTATGTGTCCCTCAATCTTCGTGAGTCCCCCCCCAAACAAGAAGAATTCCCACTTAAAATTGCATGTGCCTGAGCTGACACTTGTCACTCATGAAGCACATTCCTTTCTATTTGGAAGTCATTCCCTCTTCCCAAAGGAACTTAGGATATAATCAAATCCTTCTATCAACATTTAGAATAATAATAAATTATTCTTGGACTTAAGCTCTTAATCTTAGTCCCTATTTCCAGCCTCTCAAACCCCTCTCCCTTACCCAATCTAGTGGAGCTTAGTCCCCCATACTCTTTCTTCATGGTTGGTCTACACGCAGCGATGTTTTTATATTAATAATATGAATATTTACATGTACACAATAGGCTCCTAGCCTTTAACACCTAGGCTCACCAGCCTAATAAACACTTAATCCTATCAACTTATAATTGCTTGGCTCACCGGCCTACAAAACATGTTATAATTCATAAATACAACTAAGGCTTTTCCTTGGGGATATTACAATCCCCTCCCCTTATTTTTTCAATGTCCTTAGTGCAACTTATTTACACAACATCAACAAGATTTTCAAAATCTTCAAAAAGATGTGGGTATTATGCCCGCATAGCATCATCATGCTCCCATGTCGCATACTTAGGACAGTACCATATCCACTGGACCTTTACACACCCTATGTATCGATTATGGAGTTTCTTTCTCTTGCAGTCCAATATGCGCACCAGATGCACTTGGAAGGCGCCTTCTTTCTCCACCTGAATCACATTTCAATCAATCACATGATTATGATCATGTATATACTTCTTGAGAAATGAAACACGACATACATTATGAACAGTCATAGATGCAAGAAATGAAAGAATATAAGCAACTGGTCCAATCCTTTCTATGATTTCAAATGGTCCACAATATCTAGCTGGCAATTTGGAACAATTTCCCAGCTTCAGGGAACTTCTATTGGATTTTACTTTCAATAAAACATGATAACCCACTTTAAACTCCCTGTGGGTTCTGTTCTTATCAGCATAACATTTTTTCCTATCTTGGGCATCCTTCAAATTCTGCTTAATCTTCATCATTTGCTCTTCCATTTCCTTGAGAAACTCTAGCCCAATTATTGCTCTATCAGTTGGGTTGTTCGAGCTTATTGGTTTGTTGCACTTTATGCCATAAAGTGCTTCAAATGGGCTCATATTTAGTGATGCTTGATACTCATTGTTGTAATAAAATTCTACCAAGTGTATATAATCCTCCCATTTAGATGGGTTTTCCATCACATACATCCTTATAATGTCTTTTATCACTCGGTTCACCCTCTTTGTCTACCCATCAAAATCAGGATGATAAGAAATGTTGAAGTTCATATTTGTTTCGAACCCTTGGAATAACCCCTTCCAGAACTTTGATGTAAACTTTGGGTCTCTATCAGACACAATTGTCTTGGGTATGCCATGCAATTGTGCTACTTCCATCAGATACATATTAGTGACATTAGCTTCTTTGTGAGTAGTCTTCAATGGAATAAAATGGGGATCTTTAGTAAGCTTGTCGACCACCACCATGATGGAATCATGTTGCTTGTTTGTTCTGGGTAGTCCTGTGATGAAATCCATTTTCACCACTTCCCACTTCCACTCAAGAATGGGTAATGGATGCAGTAATCCAGCTGGGTGTCTATGCTCAGCCTTGACCCTTTGACATTCTAAGCATTTAGCTATGTATTCAACAATCTACTTCTTCATGCCTGGCCAATAAAATTGGTTCTTGATTGATGAAACTATTTTTTGATATCCTAGATGTCCCGCATAAGGTACATTGTGCATTTATTTCAAAATCGCACTCCTAAATTCAGGATGATTGGGTACATAAACTTTGTTTTTGTACCAGAGAATTCCATCAATTCCCAATTCATAATCCTCAACCCTCTGTTTCATTTTACCTTGATGCAATTTTGTTACCAATTCAATGTACTGCAAATCTGAATTTGCAACTTCAAAAATTCTTCCTTTAAGATTCGTTTGACACATTCTAATGGTTGTAGCATGTAGTTCATGCACTCTCCTATTGAGTGGATCAACCACTTTTTTCTCCTTTCCTTTCATGTGCTTGATATCAAATTCATACTCGTAAAGGAATTCCAACCATCTACTATGCCTAGCATTTAGAGTAGGTTGATCAAACAAATATTTCAGACCATTATGGTCTTTCCTTAGCTCAAACATCTTTCCCATGAGGTAGTGCCTCCACTTCTTCAAAGCGTGCACTATGGCTACCAATTTCAAATCATGAGTGGCATAAATCCTTTCATGTTCTTTCAACTTCCTTGATTCATAACATATAAAAAACCTATTTTGACTGAGGACTCCACCCAGTTCTTCTTTACATGCATATGTGCATACAATTAAGTCTTCATTCAGATCTACGATATTCTAATTAAGGTTGGTTGTCATTGATGTCAACCCTTGAAGAAAGTCTGGTAGCGAATTGCGGTAGCACAAAGGTTTGGGTAATGGACCCAAGTCCGTTTCATGTATAATGGTATGAGTTTTAATATATTTGAAGTCAATACTATTCTATATGTATATTACATGTCATTCCATTTCTGATGGTATGTGGAACGTCACATAACTCCTCACGGTTAGAGAGTTATGGCCATGAGAAGTTGGAGAACCCAGGTTTAGGTAATGGACCCAAGTTTGTTTGATGGATAATGGTATGAGTTTTGATATATTTTCAAGTAAGACTATTCTATATGGATATTACATGTCATGTCATTTCTTTTGGTATGTGGAACGTCACATAACTCCTCACATTTTGAGAGTTATGACCTTACGAAGTTGGAGGACCCTCATATGTCATCTAGAAGCCCCAAAAGGTCAAAGTAGTGAAAGTGGTTTAAGAGATTTTAGAAGGTAAATAATAAAGTGAAGTAATGAGTTTACTATAATTCAAAGTGAATACAAAATAAATTATTTAAATAATAAATTTAATGGATAAATTAGAAGTGGGTTAACCCTAAAATAAGGAAAGTGGGCAAAGTGACCTAGAAGATCCTTCTAAGGAAGCTACTTGGAGAGTATAAATAAGAGGAAAGGCTCTCTCATTTTATATAAAACTTGATCATATTGAATATATATAGGTGACAGAGGTAACCAAAGGATATCTAAGCCAAATTTCAGAGGGAAGGTGAAGAAAAGAAGGCCAAAATTCAAGGGAGGATAAATTATTTTGATGATGCTTTCTAAGGTATGTTATTTACAGGTCATCTCACCATTTTCGCAATAAAATATTTTATAGAATGATTAAGACTGTGTAATTGATAGGACATTGAGGAAACATATACAAGTATCTGTGGTAAATATTTTAGATTTTGGTTTGTTGTATTTTTGGAGTTACACTCCGTGGAAAATAGAGTTTGTGGCTAGTCCTGAAACTAGTCTAAAACAAGTGTTTCGGGTAAAACCGTCATAAGTTATTCATAACAGATCCAAATTCAGTAAGAAAAAATGTTTTGGTTAGAGTATAGTCTTTAGTATTCTGTGTAACATTTTAATGTCGATTCAACAAATATTTTGTGCATGTCATTCTCTACAAGGTCGCTCTCTAGAATAAGCCAGAATTCAGTAAGGTATGGCATTTTTGCTATAAATCCTTTTCTGAGAGGTTCCAAGAAGTGACACCCAGAGGAATTGCATAAAACAAATTGAAGAACATTGTGTACTATTTTCATATCTTTATTTATTACAGGTACATAGTTATGATTATTTCAAGTTAGGGTTGTTGACTAATCCCAAACTAGTCATGTGAGACTAAAGAAAAGTTTGATGAAAATGCTAGTCTCTTGTTGTGAAAGTTAAGGAAGGTTTGCAAGTATGTGATCATATAAACCAGGTCTATTACAAAGTTACAAATCATATTTAGATGATGAAATTGATGAGTGTTTTCTATTAAGGTACATGTTGGGTACATGGTTGAGACAAGTAGTTAATGAGTTGGCACATACATGAGGTGTATAGTTGATGATGTTGGTACATATTGATGAGTCATAGTTGATGATTAGTTGACACATGATTGGTACATACTTGGTACATGGTTGGATTCACTTGCTTATGGTACAGGTTGATTATAGGTTGTTTGGTACAGGTTTTTTCATGGTTGATGCATTTGTTTATGGTATAGGTTGATTACAGGTTGAGGTACAGGTTGATGCATTGTTCATGCATGGTTCATGTTTACAAAAATATATCTCACACTGATAGTGTGAAATTGGTTCCATCATTCTACTTCTTGTTGGTCCTTGGTTATGGAAGGAAGCGAAGATCAAGGAAAAAAAGGTGGAATGCAAACTGCGTGGAAGACACAGTGACTGTTGCTGGGATGAAGTGAGAAAAAGAGTAGAAAAGATGGAGCAAAGCCTGAGAAATCAATTCGTTGGACGAGGAGATCAAGGACGATAGATCAGAAAGGAATATGAATCGTGGACAACTCAGCAAGTGGAAAAATCCACTGTTAGATGCTTTGGAGCACCGCGTGAGAAAGAAGGAAAGACAGGCTGGCGAAGCCCTGAAAACACAGGTCAAGTTGACCTAGGGTTTAGACACCTAGGGTTTTGGTATCTAGGGTTTTAGACACCTAGGTTTCGACCTAAGGATGTCGATAAGTGATTGTAATGTATAAATAAGAACCTATATGAGGGAAGAGGATTGATTTAGGTTTGAGTTACTTGATTTATTTGTTGTTTTGTTGTGAGAGATTATTTTTGTGTGAGAGAGAAGTGCTAAGTATGAGAGCCTTTTGATATTGTAAGATCTTCAGCTGGGTGCAAAAATCAACCCTGCAGCTGGGTGAGCAGGAAGGGGGGAGAGAGATATATTTGTTGGTTAAGAGAATAGACAAGAACTGTATGCTTAATCTTATTATATTATAAATCACAGTTCTGTGGACATAGCCCTAGAGAGGGGGTGAACCACGTATATTTGGTGTTGTTTGTGATTGATCTTATGTCTTCTTCCTTGATATACTGTGATTGCAATATTATGTTAGATCTATTAAGTAGATGTGCAGAGTAGATCTAAGTTGATAAGTGATATATGAATGTTGTATTGTTCTGGTATTGGATCCACCTGGCATTCCCCTTGGTTGTAGACACTTATGTCCTGCAACCCCCCCATAGTTGCTTCAGGTGAGACTGCATCTGCTTCATAGGTGTAGCTGAAAGATCTAGTAGTTAGGGCTTATTGGTGTGCTCTTGGATCTGAACACTGGGTCTACCCTTGTGCCAACAAATGGTTCCGTTGTCGGGACCGAAATCTTCTTAAGGGAATGTCAAGGTGGTTCCCATCAAAGACAGAGATTCGAAAGTGGATAGAGGATCAAGAAAAGGACTTTGTTGAAGACCAGAAAAAGAAACCTAATCTAAGTACAGAGGATTGGTTGGAGAGACATATTTTTACTAATATACATGAGATATTCTTTGGAGGAATCCATCAAGAATTATACGAGTGGTTAGCCAGGTTGGCAGATACCCAGTTTGAGGTCAGATCTAGACCTCCTGTAGTTTGGATGTCGGCGTTGATCAAGAAGGTAAAGAGAGTTGATAATGTCATGTCAAGAGAAGTGGATCACTGGTTCAATAGCACCATTGGAGGCTACATAACAGAGTTTGTTGTTGACAGAGTAGAATCGTATAGCCAAGCCGAGAGATATTTTTTCAAGGAACCCAAAGGAAAAATTTTACACTTTTTGAAGTTGAGAATCAAGATGTCGTTGCATGAGAAACAAATCTTGAAGATATAATAGATTGGTCAAATCTAAAAAGGATAATGTTCAAGAATTCAGACAGCGATAGCGACACAGAGGTTGTACATATGCATAGTGGGAAAGTGTTCATAGAAATTCATCTTGCGAACCCGTTCAAGAAGAACTACGGAGACGAGGGTTTCTACAATGGAGAAGAAGAAGATATGATCAATGAAGAGAATTCAAAACCCACTAGGACAGAGGAAGGAAAAGTTGAAGAACTTCGTCAGGACAAGCCAGAAACTTCACGAACTGTGCAGACTGTTGAATTAAGTTCCATTATCCCTCCTGTTGATTCAGTAGTATTAAGAAGTCAGAGTAATCCAAGCCACTAGAGCATCCAGAGCACCATCACTGGTAGTCCACCACATACTTAGTCAGGGACCCTAGGAAGATCTATGGAAGATGAGATGAGACTCCCTATCTTTAGGGGAGATGGATCTAAAGATCCTGACCAACACTAATTCCTATGTGAAGCCGTATGGAATATTAAGAATGTCACCAATGAAGTAGTGAAAACAACCTAGTTTAGTACTACCCTAAGAGATCGTGCACTAAGCTAGTACATGAAGCTTGTCCAAGGAATTGCACAGCCTAAGCCACTGAATGAGATCAAGAATGCACTAATTGTAGAATTTAATAAACCTAAGTTGGAGTCCCAATGTATTACATAACTAAAGGAGATCAAGCAGAAGGTAGCCGATCCAGTTTTGGAGTTCGATCAAAGATTCAAGACCCTAACAGGTCGATTGAATTTTCAGATTCCAGATGAGAAGAACAAGGAATGGTTCATTGTTGCCCTCTTACCACACATCAGAGTTCCTCTAATGCAGCAAAAGATTGCTTCACAAGATGAAGTGTTGGAGATCTCCATGAAGTTAGAATCAGCCCCTATGGGAGAATCTAGCTTAGGTATGAGTCAGATCTTGAGTCAGCTCACTAGTTTGTCTTTGCAGGTCGAAAATATGAAGAAAGACAAGGGAAAAGATAAAAGAGAAGACATCTGGTGTGTCATATGAAGATCAGAAGGCCATGACAAGGAGAACTACCCTCTAGTCCATGAATACTTGGCCTCTATAGCTCTGAGCCCTTTGAAGCAAGTCACCTTACCATGGTGTGAGGTATGCAGAAATAGGCATCACCCCAGTGAATGATATTACATGCAAAAATATGTTCAAACATCCACAAATTTGTATTGAACATTCTGTAAGTCCGTGGGACATGA
The DNA here is from genome assembly GCA_009831015.1 of Picea engelmannii. Taxonomy (NCBI): domain Eukaryota; kingdom Viridiplantae; phylum Streptophyta; class Pinopsida; order Pinales; family Pinaceae; genus Picea; species Picea engelmannii. The sequence goes on from WSFP011411365.1 coordinate 8,412, forward strand.
TGATAGGGATTGTAGGGATTATGATCTGATGCATGAAATGTCAAGAGACATATACAATATTCAAGGCGAATTACAACAAGAAGGAAACCATATGCAGTACAACTCCCCTGGGAGAGGAAACTTCAATCCTCATGGTGGATTCATAGGAAGAGGACGAGGAGGAGGTATGGGTCAAGGTTGAGGATAGGTCATCTGTTATAACTGCGCACGGCTAGGAAACTTGGCAAGGGACTTTCAGAACCCTTGCACTACTTGCAGCTACTGCAACTCCTTCGAGCATGTTATTGAAGAATGTCCAGCACTGCTGGCTAAACTTCAAGAGAAACAAGGACCTCAACAAAACCCGCAGATACATTTGATCAAAGATGAACCTCACAGAGAAGACCCTAGATTCGTTGTTATTACTAGAGGAGGCGCTATTACAGGAGATGACAGAATGACCCAAAGGAAGACTACAAAAGATTCAGGAATTAGGAAAGTTGTAGAGAAGACCCAAACCTTTGATGCAAAGAAAGAAAGACACATATTTGAGGAAGCAAGAAAAGAGTTCAAAGGAGACCAAGGTTCTTCGTCAAAGATAAGACCAGAAGTAAGAGAGTATGGAATGCCTCAAGAATTTGATCAGTCCTCTTTGCCAAGAGAAGGAAAAGAGGTAAGAAAGCTCATGGAATTTCTATATACTTGTGTTAAGTTGATTTAGGATGAGAGTGCAGTCCAAGAACTACAAAATTTAATCAGATAATATGAGCTTGGAAAGATAGACCCCTTACTAAATAGGGTTGTACATCAAATCGGTAAGAAGAGAAGGACCAATAAGGAATTACATTTCAATGTTCAAATAAGTGAATATGATATATATTATGTGGTCCTCAACTTAGGGTCAGAGGTCAATGTCATGAAGAAGCAAACCTGGGCACTGATGGGAAAACAGAAGTTGATCTATTCCCCTATCAGGCTTAGGATGGCCAATCAGCAAGTTGTAAGTTCATTTGGCAGATTGAAACATGTCCCTGTGGACATTGATGGAGTCAGAACATTTGTAGATTTTGAGGTAAATGAGATAGTTGATGACAATTTACCTTATCCTACGTTGTTAGGAATTGATTGGGCCTTCAATAATTCCACTTTGGTTGATTTAAAGAAGAGACGTATGACTTTTGAAAGAGATTTCCTTAGGGTCATTGCACCCTTAGATCCCAATGAAGGTCAGCGATACACATAACCCATTAGAGAAGAAGACCATGCATATGAACTGGAAAATATATAGAAATTAACATCCAGACAACAAGATTACATTAATCCTATGGTTGATGGAAAATTAAGCTCGCAAAGTGACAACATATGCTCATCAGACTCAGAAGAAGCACTGGAGAATTGGCAGAATAAAATGTATGAATTATCTACAATAATATGCGCTAGACTAACCAGAGAAGTTCATTGGATCGACACAACAGTAAGTAACTCACCCACCTTTGATCGTCTAAATCCTTTAGAAACCTTATGTTGGCACAGGGGTAGACTCGGGGTTCAACACTCAAGAGTGCACCAACAAAAACCTAACTACCATCCCTTTCAGCAACATTTGCGAAGCAGATGAAGTCTCACCCGAGGTAGAGGCAGGGGTGGTTTCAAGACTCAAGTGTCTGAAACCTTATATGGGACACTGATCTGTGATTATATCTAGTACAAAACACTTAGCATAGATCATGCATATATATTTAACCCTTATGGTACTTCGTAGATGGCACAAAGCATCACAGTGAATACTTAGACTAAATATGATTCAATACTTAGCCACAAAACATAGATTAGATTCAACAGATCAAGCACTAAACATCTTATATATCAGATATAACATTCATTCTTATATCGTAAGCATAAAGCATAACTAGATCTACTTAATCACAACAATCACTTAGCCAAAAGGAAACAACACTTAGGTCAAAGCACATAGCACATTACACAGATTTATTATGGTTCACCCTCACCCCGGGGCTATGTCCACAAAGTATTCTTCTTTATATTATCTTGGTAAAGCAGTTACAACACGGAGCTTCAATGACCCTTACTGCACATAGGACAGAAGATCTGCGTAGCTTGTTATATCCTTCTTCCTTTCACTCAGCAAAAAACCACAACAACTTACACTTAGCATTCTGATATCCTTACAATCATGCACAGAGAACTTTGCAATACACATACGATCACACAAATCCAACTACTAGCATTAAGGCTTTAGCTATACATTTTCACTAAGTTGTCCCCCTTACTTACATTGCCTAAGTATCTATTTATAGATTACAAAATGGGCCTAAACATGGGTAAACCCACCGGCCAACATCCCTTTCCCTTTACATCAATCCAAAACCCTAAAAGATACCTAAAAATAGGTCTTGCTTGCTTCACATTGCGCTCCATCTTTGGCAAGCTGTCGCAGTCCCAAAATGGTCAAATATGACCAAGTATACTTGAAAACTTGGTCAAGGGCCAACAGGCCCCCAACACTCACCTGTGACTTGTCCTGAGTCACTCAGGTCTATTCAATTCTGCCTTGAATTCCTCGAGCTTGGCTCGATATGCTTCGACCTGCTACAGTGCGACAACCTCTTGCTCAGTAAGTTCCTAAATCACTATGTCATTGAGCGGTCTTGTTAGGCGTTGTTCTACAGTGATGACAACCTATTAGAGTTCATATTCCTGGTTTTCAAGTTCAGAAAATAGTTGGCATGCCTTTTCTTGGATCGACTAAATCCGTTGGGAGACTTCCATCAATTTACTTTGCAGCACATGTACCTGTTGCTAGGATGTGTGTTGTTGTGTGAACCTCTTCATTCTTTCGACTGGGGTCAAAGTATTTATCTGTGTCTATTGCATTTTTGCATGATGCTTGGCTTCTTGGAGTTGTGCCTCCAATGTCTAAAATTTTGGATTCTCTGCGAGGGTTTCATAAGTCTGGGTGCTTCTAGTGCTCAGTTGCTTACATTCCAAGGCAAAGGCAAAGGTTTTTAACAGGGAAACTATGCTTCGAGCAGTGGCCTCTCTTAGATCTCTAATTTCTTGATGGGTCTCAGGCATGATGTGGAGCTCCAGATCCGTGATGCGTTGTTGGAGTTGTTGGATTACTTCTTCTAGTTGGGTCACCTTCTGTGGGAGATGGTCTTCCATCTTCACCTCTATGACTGTCATAGAGTGCAGTGCTTTATGAATCCTTTCCTTGACTTCAAGTTTCCCTGCTAGCAACTGTGCATTTTCCTCATCCCACTTCACTTTCAGGGAAATATTTTCCCGTTCTGCCTCCTTTTGTTGTTCTAGAAGTGTTGTATGTGCTTGCATCAAAGCCTCGGTGGCTTATGTTGTGTTTTCTTGAGCTCTTCAAAGGTGAGATTCGAATTGATTAACAATCTGGTGTAACTGTTATAAACCTAAATTGCACCACACATGCTTATCTGGCATCAGGCCAACTCATATCCCTTCCTTGCCAAATCCATGTTGAATAAAAATCTTGAAAATCCTCTTAAATCAAGTGACACACGCCCTAACCCACTACTGCACGCGTTGGAATGTTGGCAGGCCTCTTACAACACGAGTTTGAACGCTGGCAGTCCTACTACAGCCCGCGTTTACCTAACAAAGCAAAAAAATAGGAAAGTTTCCGATGGGACAAAAAGCTATGGGTCAGTTAACTGAAACTCCCATCCATGCATGGCTGAGAGTTCGTCCAAAACCCTAGCTCCTTCTAGCCTATAAAAGAAGGGGTAGGGGTACTATTTGGAGGAGGAAAAAAGATAGCAAAGAAACTCTGTCCAATTGCCGAATCCATTTGTCCTAACCCTTTAGCCTTTCCTCAAAGCCTAAGAAGAATTCAAGCAAAGCAATTGGAGGACAAAGAAGAGGAGGAGCCCAGGATCAGGATCAAGGAACGGTGGTTGGTCTCAACATTGATTGTAAGTTGAGTCATTTTGAATATAATAAAAGAATACCTTTCCCGTCCCAATACATGAGTTGTGTATGATTTGTGCAATTTATGCTTAATCTCTAACCCTCAAGTAGAAAAATAGCATGCACGTGTAGTGTTTTGTCTTGGTTGCAGGATTGTCTTTGGAAGGAGCAGCGCAAGAAAGCGGACAAAGCGCAACAGAGGATCTACACCAAACATCAGTAAAAAGGTTAGTAGGTCCTTTCCATGCTTGTATGTGAAAAAGGGTTTTAGGTTTGGGGTGGTAGGTTAAAAGTGATTTCTTTAAGGTCATGATCTGCATGCAAGCCTAACCCTAGCTTGCTAGTCCGTAGGGTATTATTTCCCAACAACATAATTGGCGACTCCACTGGGGAAGATACTCTTAGGGTTTTCGGATTTAGTTGTGGTTTTTGGGTAGTTTAAAGGATTAGATTTTTTGTTTCTTTGTTTTTCTGTTTTCTGTTAGGTCAGAGATAGCAGGGAACCTGGTTCTTTATACCATTTTTTTCCTTGACTGTTGCTTGATGATCATTATCGGGACACACAGAGGTACACGCGGCCTGCAGAAGGCCTGCACATGTGTAATCTGCGCCCTAACCGTCTATAGCCCGTGTTTGAACGCTTGTTGTAGAGGTTTCAGTAGTGTGTAGGAGTCAGAGAGCTTGAGAGGTAGTCCTCCTCTTCCTTGTCAGAATTATACATTCTCAGGGGGCTTTCTGGATCCTCTCTGAGTCTTGCTGGTTCGTAGTCTTGTCTCAGTTTTCTTTATTTCATTTTTTTACTCTTTGTAATTATTTTTCTTTTCTGTTAAAGAAGAAGCATCCAAGCCTTTAAGAGACCCTGGTTGTCAATACCAGAAGTCTTTTCCATATCTGGGTTGCATGTGGTTAGTTTTGTCTTAGCATTCATACATACACGCGGCCTGTGAAAGTTCAGCCCACAGGTACCCGCGCCCTGTTATAGCTCAGCACGCGTTTGCACACATGTTGTTTCAGTAACAGTAGCGGGCTTGATTGGGTACTTTTCAATCAGGGTGGGGCAGTCATCCCCTCCTGTGGTGAGAAGTGTTCCTCTTAGGAGTTTGAGTCTAGGGTGGCACAGTCAGTAGGTTAGGGCCTCATACCCTTAGCATGTTCTTTCTTAGTTGATTGTTGATAGAAAAGATAAAAAAGAAAAGATTTTGTTTTATGGTTTTTAGACAAGCGTAAGAGTCAGTGCTTTCTTGATTGTCGTTGTGCATCTTTGCTCTGGTTCTTTGCGATCTGCGCTTTAAGCCATAATTTTATTTTGTTTTCTTGGTTTTGTGCTTGTCGGCATTTTCCCTTTGTTGCTTCATTTAGCACTTAAATAAATAAAAAAAGTTTTATCTCTTTTTCATTTGCTTCTTTGTTTGAAGATTGTGTTGTTGCATCAATAGCTAGGAAGAAGTCTTTTTTCATAAGTTTTTGCAGTGCATTTAGAGCATAAGTAGCTCGCAGATTGAGAAAAAATCCTTTATGTTTGTTGCATGAAATATTAGAAAATTCGAAAAGAAAAAGAAATCTTTCTTGGTGAAAAGTTGTTGGTTTTTGCATTGTTAGTACAAGTTTTTGTTTCCAAGCATTTCTTATTCATTTTGCTTTGAGTATTTACACACCATCAGTTTCACCTTCATACCTTGTGACATAAAAAATCCCATAAAAGAAACGCTAATTTAAAATCTATTAGACTCTTTTGTTTGTAGGGTTCATACACTAGCTCAGAACTAGGGCCTTGGAATAGGTTGGAGAGTAAATTCTCTAAGGTCGCTCAAAAACAAACATTGGAGTCTGTGATAGGGAGTGTAGAAGTCCAGTTACGTGGAAGTTATCCGGGACCCCCCTCTAACACAGGGGATAAACATGAGGTCGTGTAAGGAAAGGTAGTGGAGATAACCCCTCCAAAGCCGGACCGAGTGTAGTGGAGAACACATATCGAGGATTTGTCTTGGGATTCCGTCGTTTTCATTTTCCACGGAGCTTCGTGGATCTCGAATCCATTCGAGGTCCTCATTTGTCTTCCAGACCATTTTCTCTCGATACCTTGGACAGGTTTCGGGCTTGATACCCTGCTCATTGTGGTCTACCCGACTATCGACTGTACCCGCCTGGTGACTGTTCGTGTGCTGGCAAACTAGTTGCCAATCTTTTTAGGGACATACACAAGTGACTGTGGGGGTATACCACGGTACCTAGGATAGACATCGGGCCACGCTTTGCAGAGTATACTCGGAGGGTGCTTCCGTATTCGAGTTGCACTTGCACCGGTAAGTTTCTCTAGTGTTGGTTGTTGTAACTGTTCTTCAAAATAGTTAGTGTTTGCTTGTCTTATCTCATAGGGGCTTCTTTTTAGTGTGTGTTACTGTTTGCACGTGTAGAATACCTTAGTGTGTCTTGGATATTCTCACACAGTGGAGGATCCCAAGCTCCATCGGTCACGAAATCTTTTGGGCCTGCCGCCGGTTATACTGGAGCCACCCCCGCCACCATTGAGGCGGAAGCTAGACCAACAAGGTTCTTTCGAAGCAACCGGGTTACAAACCATTGTGCCCAAACAACTCCCGGAGGAATCAACCGCCAATATTGGTTCGGTTGAAACCCCAACCACTGATACTTGGCCGCAAGTTATTGTGCCAATTCAATTTTACGAACGCCTGTCAGTGCCTCATACAGCTATGGCAACAAACGCTTTTACTTCCTCTGGGAATTCTTCCATTCCCACCACCGTTGCTACCACAGGAGAAGCATCTCCTAACTTGTTGTCGTCGGTCAGGGCCACCACGGTCTCGGCCGCAACTACGTCACACAGTGGACTGACCCCATCTATCACGGTGGCCACACCTTCCTTCACACCTAGTGTGACAGGCCCTCCGTTCTCATATGGTATGCCTAGTTTAGGTACAAGTCCTGCACTCACTCACTCCACTTTATAGACTTTGGGTCTGGGGGCAGGGAGCTCTAACGCTCCTCTGCAAGGTCAACTTGAGGGCATTCCTGTCCCTTTTAATTCTTTTCCTTATGCTGGAGGTCATATCTCTCCTTCGTCCCCTCCGCTTGGTGGTCTGCATCAGCAGTCCACCGGGTAGCCTGCACACACGAGTTCATTTGGAGCCGGGAGTCAAGGAACACCTGCACAAACTCTGCCGGTAGGTTCATCACCATTTGTTTGGAATGGGATGTTTGGTAACAACACTTTCGCATCCACTGCTTTCCCATCTGGGGGCACCCCCATCTTTGGACATTCTACTCCGACGCAGGGTACTATTCCTGCGTCGGGGGCACATATAGCAGGACCTTGGAACTCAGTACAAGGATCCGTTCCTTCCTCTGGAATGTCGTTCTGGGGTAATTCTTTCCACAGTCAATGGAACCCTGGACATACTTCTATGCCTCTCCCATCAGGACCGGCATGGGGTAATCCTTCCCAAAGTCCGTCACACACGATGAATGCCCAACATCCTATGTCCTTTATGGGGAATCAACCAATGATGTCTTCACAGATGCAAAATCCTTACGTTGGTCTGGGCCATGGTTTCTACCAGAATCCGGGCCAGTAGCCAAAATTTTCCTGGCAACCTGGTGCCAGTCAAACTCTAGGACCCTTTTTCCCAGGCTATCAACAACAACCTAAACTACTATTCCTGGCGACGTTACACTTGCTTGATTTGACACGGTTTTTAAATGATCCTATTTGTCATGATCCACGTTGGCCTCCTATGCCAACGAAGTTTCCTTCGGACATTCCAAAGTTCGAGGCCAAGCCTAACGAAGATCCAGGTGATCACATGACTACTTTCCATCTTTGGTGTTCATCTAACTCATTGAAAGATGACTTCGTCCAGTTGTGATTGTTTCAACGCACTCTTATCGGGAGTGCCGTGAAGTGGTACATCGAGCTTGATCGCTCACAAAATTCTTCTTTTGGCGAACTAGCTATGGCCTTCCTTAACCATTTCCAGTTACATGTGAGATACGATGCAGGCACAGAGCTGCTTGCCAATTTCACACAGATGACAGCGGACCATATCTCTGATCATATCCAAGAGTGGCAACGTCGAAAGAGTCTAATCAAAGTACCAGTTCCACCAGCATTCCTTCTTGAGTGGTTCCTCAAGTCTTTAGTCCCACAATTATCCAAAGATGTCGCAACTTCTGGGGTGTTCTCCGAAGAAGATGCCATCATGAGAGCTCAATAGTTTGAGCTTATCTATTCTCAGTCTGGTTTATTGTACAACATCCTTCCAGATGCACCACGATCGATACTGGATAACACTAGACAGAGAGTCGGACCACATGCCGATGGTATCGTTGGTTCGGCACAAACCAAGCTCGCTAAGAAATTGACAAAACAATTGCAACAGTTATCTATACAACACTCAGCGGCCAGCCAGACTACTTCTTTGGCTGTTCCTCCTACCCAAACGTCGGAAGTACACTCCGTACAAACGACTAACCCAAAGGCCCCCCAACAGCTTGAAGGGAAGAAAAAACAATGCAAGAAGGGTAAGGGGGATAAAAAACCCACTGATAATGCTGGAGAGGGCACTATGGAAAATCGGAAGGTGAGGTATCTGTGCAACTTGTGTGCAGAAGACCACCCGACCCATCTGTTTCCTCGACTTGTAGAGGCCCAAAAGTTTTTCACACAGCAACATCAAGTCATGTTGACTAATCCCTTTCAGCATGGGCAAAATTTAACTCAAGCCTCTACAAGTGCCGAAGGGGGCAGCCAAGAAACCTGCCCTCCCCCAAACAATTCCTCCTCCGCGAACGTATATATGGTTAGGGGTGATGCTTTAATAACGACTAGAGTGCACGACTATAGTAAACCAAGCGCCTCTGAGAAGGGCAAAGAAGCCGAACTCCCATCTCTTCCTCTACAGATTGAGAAGACATTGGGAGAAATGATGACACACATTCCAAAAGGTGCATTTAAGAAAGCTTCTCACAATCCAAATGCAAGGGCCACCCAGAATTACTCTGTGGTGGAAGATTTATCCCAAACCCCTTGTGCTATGTCCGCATTGGAGGTCCTCCAAAGCTGCCCTGCTCAGAGGAAAGCCTTGTTGACTGCTTTAGGCTCTACTGAGACTTGTAACCCGGGTACCATGATGTTGGATACGACTGACTTGAAACCTCATCTACCTTACCACGTCACATTTCAGATAGTAGTGGCTCATCCCACGAAAACTTTTACATGGAATATCTTTCGCACGGTGGTCGACGAGGGCACTTCAACCTACGTTATGTCGTTAGCATGCTGGAAAGACATCGGTCAACCCAACTTGTCTCCATCACCTACTCTCCTCACTGCGTTCGACGGTCATTCTTTCCGACCACATGGCATCATTCCTTCTTTTCCTGTGCAGTTAGGAGGGAAGACCGTGTGTGTCTAAGTAGAGGTAGTCGATGCCCCACTTGACTACAATCTCTTGTTAGGTCATATTTGGACTTATTCTATGCAAGCTGTGGTCGCTACAGTGTTCCGAGTCTTATTATTTCCGCACGAAGGCCGGATAGTGACCATCGATCAATTGTCCTTCTCTAGACCTGACCCAGCTTTGGGGGCATCCACGGTTCCCATGATTGATAATCCTCAAGCCGGTGTCGTTAACATAGGAGTTGGTTTGTGCCCATCTTTGATGGGTACTTTCGATTATCCACCTCCTCATAACGATGTCAAGTTTATATCGAATCACCACAAGGCTGAGATTTTTCATGTTTCGTCGTTCCGCACGACTTACTTTCAGGATCCATGGATTATTCCTTCCCCATCAGCTACGATGGATGAGACAGGGCACTCTGGCATGTCCATACCCTTGTCGGCCACTAAAGTAGCATACTCTTTAGTCCAGCAAGCTTTGGCCACTCCTGATCTGACTCCTGCACAAGAGTTGGATCCCCCTCTAGAGCCTATCTGGGCTCAGGATTCCCTTGCCCACACTGATTCGTTAGATTTAGTCTTGCCTTCGGATGAAGCAATAATTGAAGCAATGACTAGTCTGGACAAACCTTGGGATGATCTTCATCACAAATCATATTTCCTCCCAGAGTTAAGCCGAATTGAGGCAGGAGAATTCACTATCACCATGACGGGAGATCAACCATGTCCCATTAACCTCTTAGCTACACAGGAAATTTATGCTGAGGGAAATATGGCGACTATCGCTGCCACTATACCTATCAACATCTCCCAAAACCCTGGAGTCATGGAGAATGTCTTCGTCGGAGCGGATTTCTCCCCCGAAGAGATTCAGATTTACACGGATCTTTTCAAAGAATTTTGCGACGTTTTTGCCTGGTCTTATGAGGAAATTCCAGGCATCGATCTGAAAATAGTTGAACATGAAATCACAACGTATCCTGATGCTAAGAATGTTCAAAAAAAACTTCGTCCAGTCAATCCTAGGAAAGCAACAGCCATCAAGAGTGAGTTTGAGAAATTTCTCAAGGCAGGGTTCATTTACCCAATTCATTTGACTCGGTGGGTGTCAAACCCCGTGCCGGTCGATAAAAAACAAGGCACGATTCGTGTATGTACCGATTTCCGTGATTTGAATAAGGCATGTCCAAAAGATAATTATCCAACCCAATTCATCGATCAGATCATTGATGAATGCACCGGTTGTGAAGCCTTTTCGTTCATGGATGGTTTTTCAAGATATAATCAAATCCAAATCAAACCTGAGGACCAACACAAAATAACATTCATTTGTCCGTGGGGTACATTCGCCTATCGTAAGATGCCTTTTGGTCTCAAGAATGTTGGAGCCACTTTCCAACGGGCCATGTCTTTTGTGTTTCACGACCTCAAACATATAGTCGAGGCCTATATAGATGACTTAGCATCATGATCTCGCAAGCGAAAGGATCATCCTACGCACCTTAGACTAATCTTTGAACACTGTCGCTACTTCAGGATTCGCTTGAATCCCAACAAGTGCAGCTTTTGTGTCACGTCAGGACATTTGTTAGGTTTCATTGTGTCAACAACAGGGATCATGGTGGATCCTCTTAAGGTGGAGGCAATAATCCAGTTGCCCCCCCCATGCACAATCTTACAACTTCAAAGTCTTCAAGGCAAGGCGAACTTCTTACGACGCTTCATCGCCAACTATGCCGAAATCACCAAGGGATTTATGCGTTTACTGAAGAAAGATGTTCCCTTTTTCTGGGATGAAGCCGCTCAATGCTCTTTCAACGCATTAAAACATGCCCTCACTATCGTGCCTCTGCTACGGCCACCTAATTATAACAAAGACTTCTTATTATATTTGGTCGTCGCAGATTCAACCATAGGCATGGTTTTAGTTCAGGAGGATGATTCGTTTTCTGAATACGTGATCTATTACATGAGTCGAGGCCTCGTAGGACCAAAACTTAATTATACCCATCTCGAAAAACTTGCATTGGCAGCAGTTCATGCTGTTCAACGGTTCCGCCACTATGTTCTGTTTCGCAAGACCACCTTCGTTTCCATCATGAATCCATTCCAGTACATGTTGACACGACGAGTTATCGGCGGAAAAATCAATAGATGGATGGTAATCCTCCAAGAATTTGACTTAGACTTCGTTTCAGTCAAGTCCAAAAAGTCATTGGTCTTCACAGAACTTATCTCGGAGCTTTCGGTTGAGTTAGGTGACGTTGTGCCTGAGGAATCGCCTATCCGGGGGGATATGTTTTTGATTGAATCTTTAGACCCCTGGTATAGATATATAATGATCTATCTCCAGACTTTGAAGTGCCCCACCTCTGCTTCTCGTGATGCACATCGGCGGATACGCCATCAGGCTAAGAACTATCTCATACTCAATGATACGTTGTATCGGAGAGGTGTAGACTTCATCTTGCGTCGATGTCTCACTCATGAGGAGGCCTTCATAGTGCTCAACGACTTTCATACAGGAGCTTGTGGTAGTCACTTATCTGGGTTGGAAACAACCCAAAATATTTTACGAGCAGGTTACTTCTGGCCCACACTTATCAAAGATTGTATCGAGTCGGTCAAGAAGTGTCATCCTTGCCAAATCTTCTCTCGGAATATGAGGGCACATCCCGCTCCTATGTTTCCTATCATCACAGTTGGTCCCTTCACGAAGTGGGGGATTGATTACACTACATGCAACCCCCCCGTCAGCAAGGGGGCACTGCTATATCATCGTAGTTGTCGACTACTTCACTAAGTGGGTCGAAGCTATGCCAACGTTTAAAGATGATGGAGAGACTGCATCTCTCTTCTTATTCAACCAGATTATAGCATGGTTCGGCATCCCAAGAGAGATTATCACTGATCATGGAAGTCACTTTCAGAACCAAATGATGTCCAAGTTAATGTCAAAGCTTGGGTTACAGCAAGAACATTCCTCACCTTACTATCCCCAAGCCAATGGGCAGGTAGAAGCTGTGAACAAAATGCTTAAGACGATTCTATAGTGAACTATCAACTCAGCCAAGTCAAACTGGAATTTGATGTTATATTCGGCATTATGGGCTTACCGAACATCAGTTAAGACTGCAACCGGTTTCTCACCTTTCCAACTCGTTTACGGGCTGGAGGCAGTCTTTCCCATCGAATGTCAAATCCCATCTCTGAAATTGGCAGTACAGTTATTGCCAGACACTTCTCCACTTGAAGAGCGGTTAGTACACCTTGAGCAGCTTGATGAGCAGCGTCACGATGTGGCCCTGGACAATGAGGCTCATAAACATAAGGTCAAGTGTCAATATGATAGGTCTGTTAATCCTCGGGTTTTTTTCTGAGGGCGACCTTGTCCTGGTTTATGACCAAGATAAGGACCCCCTGGGGGTAGGAATGTTTAAACCCATGTAGTTCGGACCCTTCATTATCAAAGAGGTGTTAAAGAAGGGTGCTTATCGTTTGGTCGATTTTGAAGGGAATGCTTTGGCGGAGCCTAGAAATGGGCTCTACCTCAAGAAGTATTACTCATAGAAAGGTCACTGTGGGTAACTTTTTGTAACATATGTATAGTCTTGGTACTATTACTTTTTTATGTTTCTTTTAAAAAGTGTTATGGATGTGTCATTGATGTTATCTTTCGTCAATATGGTAGATGTCAAGTGAGTTTGAGGTGTTCATAGGGTATGCAGACGGTGCTAATCAACAAACGCGGAGGCTTGCTTCCGCGGCCTGGGTAATCTTTACACCACAGGGTCAGTTGTTATCTTCCGGAGGTATATGCTTAGGTGACACCACGAATAATGTTGTTGAGTATAGTGCAGTTATTGAGTTGCTTCGTGACGCTTTGTCATTGGGTATCTCTCGTCTCCGGGTCTATCTAGACGCTCAACTGGTTGTGTCGCAGCTAAACAGAATATACCGGGTACATGACCCAACTTTACACCGACGATTCCTTAGGGTACGTTTCTTAGAACGTAACTTTGATTATATCACATATTTTCATGTTCCTAGGAGTTTAAATCAAATCACGGATACTCTAACTAATTACATTTTAGATTGGCATCTTGCTCACATATAAAAAGATCATGAACATAAACATGTAAATACATTTTTGTACACATAATCCATAAGACACAAAAAAGAAATAAAAATCATATATAAACATCATAAAATCCACAGAGTACATAGATGGGCGCAAGCGCCTCAAAAAGTGGGAACAATAACAAGTCACCAGGCTTATGCCCTCAAAAAATATATATACAATAAGGTGCTTGTGGCACATAAAAAGTTTAAAAGTCTGCTCAGGGCATGTGGGCCCTGTTATAATCATGTACAGCCTGGGCTAAGTGCCTAAACAATCAGACCCATGTCCGAGGTGCCCCCACAACATGAGTATGCATGGAGGGTGGTAGGTCCTCTATCTCTTCCATGGGAACTGTGCGAGTGAGCGCAGTAAAGTTCTGCTCAATCCACCTCAGGACTCTCTCAGCCTCTCCTGCTGGGAGGTTCCCGGCTACTACTGCTCCTCCAACGGCGGCAGTTGCGGCTTCTAGCCGTGGGTGACGCCTGTTCCGTGCATAGTCGGCAGGTCGCACGGGTCCCACATCTGCATGCAGTAAACATTCACCCATCAAAAACTCCGGTATAAAAAAAATGATATATATATCAAAAAAAAAAGACATAAAAATTACATATGCAAACAAAAAAAAACTATATAGGTGGAGACTTACCCATCTCCCCTCGCTCCTCACTAAGAGGCACTGGTATCGCTGGATCTCTGGAGAAGTCAATTCCCGCATATGGGTAGTCCTCAATAGCCAGGATCTGTCGTGACAGCCAAGAAAAAAAGTCATCGTTGAAGGCCTCGGTGGTCCTTCCACCACCCTGTCGCGGAAGTAACGCTGCCCATCTGCATACTGTGGGGAAAGTGGCCAGATGTCCTCGTACTGTCAGCCGAGGACTAAAACATGGAACTCTCTCAAAGAAAAATGAACATAGGATAGTCCCAAACCCGAAGTTCCTATGTGTTCGTTGTCTGCACACTGTCAACTGACTCTTCATGTTCTCTAGTAGTGTGGTACTCCAATCAAAAATTTGTGCATTCATGCACTAAATTGCACAGTTCATCTGTGCGCGCGAAGCCTGATGCATGGCTGCAGAGCCGGTAATCCGCCCAATGAGCGATAAAATATTATGAAGGGTGAGGCTGGTAATCCTACCAATGGGTACCGAGGAAGTTATCTGATTGGTCCCAGCCTCACAATACTCCTCTATCAGCTCCGAGACTTTGCTCGGCCCCACAGGAAAAGTCTGAAAGTTGACTGGTTCCCCTCTCCTCGAGAGGCTAGTCAAAAAGTAAATGTCCTCGGTGGTGGGCACCAAGGATTGCCCCTATAGCATGAATGCCTCTGCGTCAGGGTGCCAGTAATCAACCAAGGCGTTCAGTAGCGTTGGTTGCGCACTCATAAACGGACACAAAAAGAATTTCACTAAACCGCACTGCGTCAGCACGGCCATAACGTTCGGATCTGCAGCCACTAACTCATTGGCGGCCTCGTGCTCCCTTTCCTGCCACTGAACATACATCTTGCCAACACAACAAAGCAAAAAGGGGGGATCAGTACTTGTTTAAATCATTTTTTTTATCATGCGGGGGGTACCCACGGCCTGTAGAGGCGACAGTCGCGGGTACCCACGGGAAGGATTTGCCCTGCCCGCGGGCTGTCCCTAGACAGCCCACGTTTTCCTAGGGCCGACCTCTTTGAGGTCGACGCCCACCCCCAAAATCAATTAAATGCAATAAATGAAGTATTGAATTGCAAGATAAGGGAGTTTGTACTTACTTGGTCCAAGCAGAAGTCCGTTCTGTCCACCGTAGCTCCCGGAATCACGATCTTTGGCAAAGGGGGTCTTTTGGCTCCAGAGTCAATTTCCAAATCAGCAATGGTGATAATGAGCTGCCAGCTTCTATTTATAGACTTTTTGGCCTCTTTTTGTCACTTTTTTGGGCCCTTTTATTAGTTTCTTTATACCAAAAACCATTTAGAGTGATCCAGGATTTATTTGGGAGGGATTTGATCAGGTATTGGGACAATTTTTATTGAGTTTCGAAAATATATATATATATATATATATATATATATATATTGACAGTCCATAAATTTTTTATTTATCAAAAATCAACATGAGCATATAGGGTAGGATTTCATCCCAACTGTTGTCTCCTGTTGCCTTTTGTTCTTATGACATAGGATTGATCCCATCCGGTTGTGACACGGAACCATCATATCTGCTATAGAAGTGTTGCGACTTGGTGGTAGAGCTTACCAAAACATGCATGCCCTAGGTAGGTCATGGTTGCATTATGGTGTCCATGTCGTTTCTAACAACATTATAGGCTCGGGAGTCCGTATAGTCTTTCCTGAATATGAGTTTGAGACTCATTCGCATGGGTATTTTTCACTCTTTTTCTTACCCTCCGGACTCCCAAAACATAATGGGTCTCCTTTTAAGCCCTTTTCAAACCCTCTAAACATGAAAAGATTGTCGAGCGATCTTGTGGCCTTCACGCTCGTTAAACTAAAATTTGAAGTCATGTCTATCCGGCGGTAGTTTACCCCTTTTTCATTCTGGATGGTCAACTGTACGAACAAAGGAATACTCTATTGAATTCCCATTCTTTAGAAGAGTATCCTCAGGTATAATTTTATTCCTTTTTCGGGCCT